>JAUPMG010026401.1:1570-14893 GCA_031762675.1 Pachysandra terminalis | reverse complement strand
TAACAGCAACTGCAGTCCTAAACTCTTCTGCATACTACTAATTACTTCAAACACATTATGACTCTAGTTTGAATTGTACTTATTCGGACATGGCAAGAGGTGACTTGATAAATTAATTAAGTATAGATGATACCTGAAATAATTTCAAATAATAGGAAAGGAGTATCAGAACACAACACAATTGAGCCTTTTGTGATGCTTTAGAAATTGTTAAACAAGACAATATGAATTGCTGCAAATATCAGCCATAGCAGAAGAAAAAATAGTAAGCACACATGAAAACTGGGACAAATTAAGACTAGCAACTCAGAAGTAAGCTAAGATTTAAAGGATAACTTCACTACATTGGAAGGTTCCCCACGATAATTTAGATATTATTGGCCCAGGTCAATGAATCATTTGCCTTGTAGTTTATTTGTTCAACATTCAAAAGGAGGTGTGTAAGAAAACAGGAAAGTAGTCGAATTAATTACCAGTCATAAACATGTATGGAGATTGAAAGTTCGTTAGATTTAATGTCAACCCAGCCGCTTGTTACGGATAGGAGTCCATAAGTCATATGGACTCCTATCCACATGTGCCTACGTGCACAAGTGTGTATTGTGAATTTTGAAATTCAAATGTTGTAACCCGATTGTAATTTGAAGATACTATATATAAATCAGAAAAGTTACCACTCTCCTTAAGTTAACCAAAACTCTTTTACATGGTATCAGAGCTACAAAGACTCACGTCAAATATCATGGAATCGCCATCATCAACAAATGCTACAAACAATGAAATGATATTTGGAAATACCACTCCATCAATCGGTAACATTCATCACTTTATCTCCTTAAAACTAGATAGGAATAACTACCTACTATGGAAGTGTCAATTTCTTCCTGTTCTTCGACTGTATGATCTTATGGACATACTAACTGGGGAAGAAATCTGTCCTCCCAAAAATTTGGTGAAGGAAAAAAGAACAGAAACCTATCTAAATCTGGCTTATATAGCTTGGCAAAAGAAGGAGCAACTATTACTTAGTTGGATCATATCCTCTTTGAGCGATACTGTTCTCGCTCATGTCGTTGGCTTAATGAATGCCAAAGGCATCTGGGTTACTCTTGAGAATATGCTATCTTCTCACTCAAGAGCTCGAATCGTGTAACTGCGACTGCAGTTACAAACACTCCGGAAAGGATCAACGAGTATGTCTGATTATCTGCAAAAAGCCAAAGGGATAGTAGATAGTCTCTCTATAGCAGCTCAACTTGTATCTGATGAGGATCTAATTCTCTATGTTCTTGTCGGTTTGGGCATCGAGTACAAATCATTCATTACTCCAATAACTACTCGTTCTGACCTTAGTCTCTATAGATGTTTTGCATGATCTATTGTCTAACCAGGAAATCAGACTCTCTCAACAAAATTCCACGACTTTTGATCAAAGTGGAATCACTGCTCACGTAGCAGTACGAAGACATAGAGGTGGATGGACAGCTCGTTCATAACCCAACTTCAATCGGAGAGGAAGAGGATGTGGTGGTGGACGATCCACTTATCCAGCAAACGATCTTCGACCACACAACAATAGTCAACAACAATTCTTCTCCACGACATCAAGAATTTTTTGCCAGATTTGTAACTGTCCCGGTCACGTAGCGATAAATTGCTACATTCCCTATGATCAAGCTCAACAGGAAGAACAACCCACTACTCTTATTGCCATGATAGAAAACCAATCCAACGATTTCGCCTAGTATCCCGATTCAAGTGCCACAAACCACATCACTTCATATCTCAACAATTTGTCCATTCGATCTAAATACAGTGATTCGGATCAAGTACACGTTGGAAATGGATCAGGTTTGAAAATATGTAACATTGGCTCTTCTCTCCTATCAAGCTCATCTGGTAAGTTTATTATGAATGATATTCTCTATGTGCCTGATATTAGCAAAAACTTGCTATCGGTTAGATAGTTCACAACCGATAATGATGTTACAGTGGAATTTAATAAATCTTCTTGCTTGATAAAGGATCGTAGAACAGGGAAGGTTCTACTTCGAGGACAAATTAAAGATGTCCTGTACCGACTCCCTTCTCATAACCCATCAACGGTTACATCAAAATCTTTCCTTCTTGGAGAAAGGGTTTCATCAGATACCTGGCATCAACGACTCGGTCATCCTGCATCCCGCAGAGTGGATTATGTTTTATCTGCAAATAAACTGTCAAATGTAAAGAATAAGACTGTGTCTTTTTTTTTTGTTCAGCTTGTCAATTAGGCAAAAGTCATAAATTGCATTTTTCTTCATCTTTTTCTAAATCATTTGGTCCATTAGACTTATTGTACTTAGATGTTTGGGGCCCGGCTCCAATTGTGTCAAATAATGGATGCAGATATTACTTACACTTTCTTGATGATTATAGTAAATTTATGTGGCTATTTCCTATCTGCTGCAAATACGATGTTTTGCAAATTTTTATTAATTTCAAGACTCACGCTGAGAAGTATTTTAGTCTTTCAATCAAAGCACTGCAATCTGATTGGGGTGGAGAATTTTAGTCTTTAAATAAATATTTAATTGCACAAGGAATTTCTCATCGGGTCTCTTGTCCTCATACATATGAGCAGACGGTTCAGCAGAAATAAAACACTATCACATTGTTGAGACGGGTCTAACTGTAATAACCTGAATAATCTTTAAAAATTCTTAAGTTGAAATCTTAGGGTAAAATAGTAATCTGATGAATTGGTAATTTAATCTCATTTATTAATTAGGATTAGAACACTTAAAATCCTTAATTCCATAAGACACACTAGAAATTCTTTAAGTCACTAAAACTAATCAGGCCAGCTAGATAACTTAGGAAGCGGAATGGATCAGATAACCTAATTTAGCAGTTAAATGGAAAATAACATAATGTGTTGGCTTTAACCTTACGATTTGTGCATATTTATGTTTTAAACCTTGTGTTAGTTCTCCCCTTTGTTTGGATCGCCGATCGGGTTAGATCCGACCACACGATCGTATGTGTTGTGCTTTTTTAGGCCATGGCGCTACACAGTAGCATGACCCCTTTTTAATGTTTGATCTGTGTGTGATCATCTAAATCAAGATTTTGATGTGTGGTTAGGTGTGCTAGTTTGTGTGGCTAGGATTGAAGGAGAGAGGGAGTGGGTAGTGGAGATTACCAACTCCCACCCACCATTCAAATCTTAGGGTGTAGATTGAGTGGGTGAGATTGGAGGGCTAGGATTTTGTTGAGAGGAGACATGTGGTAGGGGTCCTTTGTTTGAGAGAATCTCATATGTTCTCTTGGAATGGTTTTGGTTTGGGTTGGCTTGGAGCTTGAAGGAGAAGGAGAAAAGAGGGCCTTGCATGCTTGGAGTTTCATCTTAAACTCTTGAATTTTCTTGCACATCATCATGTAAGTAGATATCTTCATCCTTGTTCTTGATTAAAGTGGATTTAGGGTTATTTCTCTCTATTTTTCTATTTCATGCATGTTATGGAATGTTAAAGAATGGGTTGAATGTCTTGATTTGGGCATGATAATGAGAAGCATGTTTTTAGGATTAAAATGAGTTAGATTTGGTTGTTCATTTCATATTTATGGTTTCCCTTAGTTGTAAGTTTTATTTGGGGAGAAAACCTCCTTGATTTTGGCTGGTTCGTGACGTTCGGCGGCCTCCTCGGTGCGCTAGAAGCTTTCTGGGCTATCGGCGGATTGTTCGGTCCGCCGAACAGGTCGCTGAACATGAACACCTCGCCAAATATCAGTTCGGCGCACTGAGTGGGCTTCGGTGCGCCAAAGAGGGCTGAGTATTGGTCCCCTGGAATTGTCGCCGAATCTCAGTTCGGTTCGCCGAGCTGGTCGCTGAGGCAAGCTTCGGTGTGGCGAAGACCTCGCCAAACCTGACACTTAGCCTTATATTCAGATGTCTATTAGTTGATACACATTTGCATGGTTTGTGATTGGAATTGATGAAATATACACTCTAGTATGATTGATAATGAAGGCCTCACCCTATGATTTGGTCTAGTGAAATATTATATGACAATACATGGAAACGTGTGGAATATGCTATTTAGTTAATCATAATGTACCTTGTACATAACCTAGGATCGATCTGATTATATCAAGTATGAAGTTATATGGACTTCAGATGCGATTGTTACTATGCTTGCATCTTCATGGACCCGTTTCCATGTGTTGAACAATTATGAATGTTAGGATTGGGATGATCAATACACATATTGTTGATAATACTTCTGGCACATTTAACGTAAATGCATAGTTAATCTTATATGATTGCTTCTCAATGGACCTAATTTGTGTTACTTGAATGATGACTTGTATTACATGTGAGATTGGTGATTGACACACTTATTTGTTGGCATGACACCTTGTACACGACGAATTGACTGCTTAGCTAGCGTATACCTCTTCACTTGCACATCATTGACTCGAGACCATAGTTTGGTCAAGAGAAATACCCTGTTTTCCGAGACCACACTGTTGAGTCTCGTGATTGAAATAAGAGTGATGTGATGTGAGTTCCACATCCAGTGAGGAGAATGGCAAAGACGAGTTAAGGGATTAACTACCCCAACAGACTCACTCATTGCCCAAGGGAACTTATCCAAGGATCCGCATGTTGGTGTAAGCTTGGATGATGATATTTCCCAAGGATCCGCACATTGGTGTAAGCTTGGATGAAATATCAGAGAGAGAGAGACCTCTGTAGTATGTCAAGTGTCATGCTTTCTTGAGGGAGCCGCACGTGGGTGCAAGTCTCAGTATTTTACCACAGATCAAAAATAAGTGGGGGGATTGTGCCTCCTTGGTTGAAAGCCCTTAAAACTATGTTGTACACATAGAATAGTTTGATCCCTTAGATCGTTAATATTGTGGATGATTTCAGGTTGCTGGAACATCCTGGGGCGAATTCAGGTTGTTGGGACACCCCCCATTGAGACTGGATTCGGAGGAAACATGCCATCTTGTACATACTGACAAACTGCACTTCTGCATTGCATAGTAGACTGTTTGTTAGCTCACCTTGGTGATTATTGTATATAGGTGCACAACATGCATAATTAATAATTGACCACATGCATCTCTTCTTATTACTATCTTTTCATTGTATGGAATGGAAATATTGAGTACTGTCTTGAATCTAAGTTAATTGTGCACAATTATGAAGTTATTTACTTACTGGCTAGTGTAGCTCATACTTTTTAGCAAACAACTTTCAGGATCTTTAGTCATGAAGGCAGATGAGGAGATTGAAGTCTAGGAGGATCTTTCGGGTCGATGAACTTGGTCGACAAGAGAGAGCCTGGTTGGGTATAGCACTCTGATAGAACTTTTGTGTTAGTCCAAATTTAGACCTTTTTCTCTTTTAGAATTTATCAGATTTAGATTCTGTAATTTAGTTACTAATATCGTACTCGAACTGTATATATAACTTTCGCTTATGTTTTGACTATTGTTATCCACTCCCATATAAATATGGGGCGAAGGTTGCGAATAAATCAGAAATCTAAAAAATTGGGATTTTCTGGTTGTGTCGTGACACTAACTCTTCTTGCTCATGCCTCCATGCCTCTCAAATTCTGGGTTGATTCATTTCAAATGGCCACATACCTGAGTAATCGCCTTCCTACTCCTACTATTGGAAATATGACCTCGCTTGGAAAGTTATTTGGACATAAAGAAGACTATAAATTTCTGAAAGTATTTTGTTGTGCCTGCTTCCCATATTTACAGCCATATAATTCACATAAATTTCAATTCCAGTCTACTAAGTGTGTTTTCATTGGTTACAGCTACAGTCATCGGGGCTACAGATGCTTGGATCCCTCATCCAATCGGATATTTATTTCTTGCCACATCATCTTCAATGAGCAGGAATTTCCTTATATCTCCCTACAACAGCCAAAATTCAAGGATAGTCCCTCAAGCATTTCCTTAATTCCATTGGATATTATTCAAAAATGGACGTCTGCTACATCCTTGCGGAATCGTATGGATCTACCTTTCTCGTTGGATTTTCCTACACCACCTCACAATTCAAATTTGAATTTGCCAAGTGGACACTCCAATTCGGCTACTGCTATTTTTGAGGAAGAAGAAACTACAAGTCCAAGGGTTTTGTTATCTATACCACTTCCCAATTCAAATTTGAATTTTCCAAGTGGACACTCCAATTCAGCCACTGCTATTTTTTAGGAAGAGGAACTTACACATCCAAGGGGGTCATTATCTCTACAACAAGCCTTATCTCCAGCAAGGTCTCCTTCAATAGTCAAACATCCAATTGGCACACTTCCTCCTATTGTGCAACAAACTCCTACTCCTCCAAGGACGTACTTTCGATGCAATAGAACTCCAATTCAAAGGGATCTTATTTTATCTGCAAGATCTTCTCCAGAATCAAATTAAAATATTGTATCTTTGCCACATGGGAAATATCACAAGTTGTTGAAGGATCACACATTACTTAGCAAAGTTGTTGAAGAATCTAATTCAAATATTGAATCTTTGCCACATGGGCAATATCACAAGTTGTTAGAGGATCACAAGTTAGTTAGCAAAGTTGTTGAAGAATCTAATTCAAATATTGTATCTTTGCCACGTAGGCAAGATAACAACTCGTTGGGGATCTCTAACTCCCAAAAATCAGTAACTTCAAATTTGAATCTGCCACGTGGCCAAGATAACTGCACGGTTGTTACTGAAGATAATGCTTCAATTTTGAATGTCTCGTGTGAAAACAAGGAACTAATTCAAATTTGAATTTGCCAAGTGGACAATAAGGAATAAATCTGGTCGTGGATCTCAACCCCTCTCCAATTTGAAATTCAAATCAAATCCCGACTTTATCTCATCCTTTGGTTACTCATACCATAGATGGTACATGTAAACCAAAGATTCTCTCTGCCACTTGTTACCCCTTTCCACTGCTCTAATATCAACCTTATTTCATGAGATTTCTGAACCAACATACTTCAGTCAAGCTGTTAAAGACTCTAACTGGAGGAAGGCCATGGATTTAGAATATAATGATCTACTATCCAATGGCACTTGGACACTTGTTCCGCAGTCTTCTCACATGAATATAGTGGGCTGCAAATGGGTTTTCAAAATTAAAAGAAAATCTGATGGTACCATTGATCGGTACAAGACTCGTCTTGTGGCAAAGGGGTTCCATCAAGAGCCTAGATTAGACTATGGAGAGAATTTAGCCCTGTGGTCAAGCTAATCACCATTCGTACTGTTCTCGCTATTGCACTTTCTCAAAAATGGGGTATTCGCAACTTGATGTTTCGAACGCATTTCTTCACGGTTCTTTAGAGGAAGATGTGTACATGTGCCAGTCCCCTAGTTCTATTCATCAAAGTCATCCTAACTATGTCTGCAAATTAAGGAAGGCTCTCTATGGCCTGAAACAGGGTCCACGGGCATGGTTCCAACGACTCCTCACATTTCTTGTTGAATTGGGATTCAAAGGATCTAAGGCTAACTCCTCACTCTTTATTCTTCAACATCAAGGTATCATTGTATACATTTTGGTGTATGTGGATGATATTCTCGTCACAGGAAATAATCTAGCATTCATTTCCTGCCTCATTCAATTATGTGGACAAGAATTTGCACTAAGGGATCTCGGATCACTTTCCTACTTCCTTGGAATTGAAGCTCATAAAATAGATTCCGGTCTGTTTCTCTCCCAAACCAAATAAATTCTTGATCTGTTGAAACGTACCAATATGACTGGTGCGTGGCCATGTGTTACACCAATGGCTATTGATCGACCTCTTTCCAAGGAAGTGTTGTATGGGCTTTACAATATCTCTCCTTTACAAGACTGGATATTGCCTTATCCGTTAACAAAGTGTGTCAGTTCATGCAAAGACCTAGCGATATTCATTGGTCTGCTGTGAAACGCATCCTCAGGTATTTGTAAAGCACTGTTAATTTTGAACTATTTTACTCGTCCTTGTACTTTGGATCTCTTCAATGCTACTTAGATGCGGATTGGGCAGGATGTCCTAATGATCGTCGGTCCACAAGTGGTTTTTGCATCTACCTTAGCTCCAATCATATTTCCTAGAATTGCAAAAAGCAACATACCGTGTCTCGATCCAGTACCAAATCCTAGTATTGTGGACTTGCAAACGCAACAGCAGAAATCTCATGGCTTCAAACACTGTTTTTCAAGCTTGGTGTATATCTATAGTCACCCCCTATCCTATGGTGTGATAACATTGGAGCCACTACTGCCAACCCAATCTTTCATGCTCGAACCAAGCATGTTGAGATTGATTATCACTTTGTTTGTGATAAAGTTGCAAGAAAGAACCTTCGTGTTTGGTTCATCTCCTCAAATGATCAAACGATGGACTTTCTCACCAAATTTTTATCTGGACCACGGTTTGTTCTATTACGGTCCAAGCAGTTCAAACAAATCCGCTACACTTGACGGGGGTGTTACGGATAGGAGTCCATAAGTCAAATGGACTCCTATCCACATGTGCTTACGTGCACAAGTGTGTATTTTGAATTTTGAAATTCAAATGTTGTAACCTGATTGTAATCTGAAGATACTATATAGAAATCAGAAAAGTTACCACTCTCCTTAAGTTAAAGGAGAACCAAAACTCTTGAACATTTACACTGCTGACAGGCAAGTTTTTTACTGAAGAGGGTTCCCCTTCGAGATCTCTTACACATCAAAAGTCCAGCAACTACTTTAGCAATCTAGACTCGAAGAGAAACGTGAAGGTAGGGATCCCATGGGCCATCCTAGCTATGGCCTTGGCCATCCCATAAGCTTCTATATCGTTAACTAACACAGAAGGTGCCAAGGTGGTTAACTTCTTCTGTGTTGCGTAATATGATATGCTGAAGTTTGGAGACTTGGTTTTTCTCTAGTTATGATTATAGGAAAATATCATGTAGAGCCATGAATGAAGAACAATAACTAAGAAGTTGAAAATGAAGCTTAGAATCAGTTAACTTGAATATAACATACATGTAAAGATCATATAGAATCAGACTTGCCATAGAAAAATACATAAGGAGGTATTAAGAAAAAGAAAAGGAGAATTCATCTGTGTGCAGTGGGGATCTGTCTAGCACCTTGTTGAACGAGTTGCAGATATAACCTGAATCACAAATTCAGCTTTTGGAAACTAATATGGATCTGGGTGGAGTTCCTGGAGGTGGTGGGTTCGATGCAATATTTGCTGTCACCTTAGGGGAATCTGGCTGGTGAGAGAAGATCCTCGTGGTGTTTCTTTAGAATGTGGCGATCCACGAGCCAAGAAAATTTCTATCAGCCAGTCTATATAGAATAAGATCCCTTTAGATAAATTTGGATTTTCAGCATTATAGAGATGGGAATGTTTTTCCCAAGTAGGTTACCAATTGTTGAATTTATTCTACTTCAGCTAGATCTTATTTATCTCAATCTTGAATCTACTACTTAAGCTTAAGCTTCTGTAAGATTTGATGGTCAACGGACAAAATGCACTTTAATTTAGAAAAGCTACGTAGGCGCACCCAGTGCAACCCAGAAATTTATACAAAAAAAGAATAGCTTGAGCCATACTTGTTTTGGGTCCCCAGATGTACCAAGCTGGTTTTGGTTTTGCATTAGTCTAGCGAGGAAATACGCAAATGGGAAGTTTTAAAAACTGGACAAAACGACAATCAGTCGTTATTAAGACCAAAAGTTTTGGCATAGTTGGTCTGGTGAACATTTGACACTTGATAAACTGACGGTCTAATCAAAACCACTGGTTCAACATTTAAATCAACCATTTCAAGTTCAGAATCGGCATAGAATTCAAAACTACGTCTGTGTTTGGTATTTCTGTTTAGAAGCACTTTTTTGCTTTTGAAAGCAAAATAGGTGTTTGGTAACTTATTTTAAAGCAATTTTTAAAAAGCAAATTTTTTGCTTCAATTAAGAAGCAACATTTCGTTTGCTTTTAAAAATATACTTCTTTGCTTCCTGTGATCACCCCCGGGTCGGGTGGGCCCTAGGTTGATCGGGCTATTTTGGAGTTGCCGCCATCCATCGAGTTTGGGTGTGGATGGTCACCCAGGTTTTTATTGATTTTTTTTATAAAATAGACCAAAATGTGAATTTTAGGGTGGTCTAAGCAGAAATTAAGGTAAGTGACTTTATTTGAGAGATGGGAAGGTGTTAGGCACTCATCTACTCTCGGTTCAACCGGTTATCCAGTTCAAGGTTATTCGGCCAATTTAACTAAAATGTACGAAATAAGCTAAAAATAAATAAAAGCCTAAAAAATATATATACAACATAGAAGATGTACATAAATACTTATTGAAAATTTATTCACATAACAATCATGCATTAACCAAACTTATAAAAAACAAAAAAAGAATACACATCACATACCTTCAAATCACATTTTGAATGAAATAAAACTAAATAAAAAAAATTTTAAATACCTGTAGCAAGTGCAATTCTCCTTTGTGCTGTCCTCTACTTTGATCTCCTTTGACTAGCTCGGCTTGAGAGGCGGCACAAAAAGTGGAGAAATCCCTTTTTATTCTTTTGTTTTTAATCCAGGACAAACGGGGCCTTAAGGATCAAATTTTCTAGTTTTTGCTTTTTTGGTTTGTTTGGATTCAGTTCAAGGGTTCATTGGTTTGGATTTAGTTGAGGTTTGGTTCAGGTTTGGTTCAAAGAGATTTGGTTTGATTCGGGTTTGGTTTAGTGGTTCGGGCTTGGATTAGGTTTGATTCGGTTGGGGTCTAGTTTAATTGAGTTGGGTTAGTCTGATTTAGTTCAAGTCTGGGTTAAGGGTACTGGTGTTTTGGGGTGGGGGGGGGGGGGGGGGTTATGTTCTTTTTTTTTGTTTTTGGGGTGGGGTTGTTATTTATTTTTCTGGTTTTGTTTTCTACAGGGAAGAAAACGGAGAAGATGAAACAGGGGGAAGAAGAAGAGGAGTAGAAAGAGAAAGGAGGAAGAGAGGGAAAAGGGGAGTGGGGTGTGATTGGAGAAGATGGTGGTGCGGTGGAGGTGGAGCAGGTTTGGTGGTGTTACAGTACAGGTTGAAGAAGAAGATGGGGGTGTGAGAAGAAGGGTTGGACAGGGAGGTTGTTGGGTTGTTGGAATGGGTGAAGGGAGGAAACAGAGAGAGAATTGATGGAGTTCGGATGGAAAGAGATGGGGTATTCGGTTTCAATCGGTGGTGCAATTGGTTTGGATGAGGTTTCAAGTGACAGTTGGTGGTTGGTTTTTGTGGAAGAGAGAGAGTGAGGATGAAAAACAGGAGCTCCGGGTTTGGCAGGGGGTGTGCGGAGAAGATGGTCGGAGGTTTGGGTTTGAAGGTGGTTTGACAGAGGAAAGTGAGGGAGAATAACAGAGGGTTTGCAGGTTAGGGTTCAATGGAGGATGGATGAAGAACAGAGGAGAAGAAGAAGAAGAAACAGAACAGGGAGGAAAAAGATTACCGGCAATGTGGTTTGGGTTGGTCGCCGGAGGTCGCAGCGTCGTCGGGTGGTTCTGCCGCTGCCGCTGCCATCGGTTGAAGAAGGGAAGAGCTTGCTTGGAGACTATTTTTCTGTATGTGGGGTCTTCCTCCATTCGTTTGTCCCTTGCCTTCTTAAATAGAAGAGGAGGGAAAGAGAGAGAAAGGAAAGGGTAGAGGGAAAGGAAGGGAAGGAGAAAGGAAACAAAGAGAGAGAGGAAGGGAAGGAGAAGGGAAAGATAGGAGAAAGAAAGGGAAGAGAGAAAGGAAGGAAACGAAAAAGGAAAGAAAGAAAGAAATGAAAGGGGAGAGAGAAAGGAAATGTGGGAAAAGGAAAGGAAAGAGATTTTTGTGCATGCGTGTCGAGATTTCTCGTCACGTCACCTCACCATCATTGTCATGTGGTAAAAACTCAAAATTACCAAAATGCCCATCGACCCTCTGAACTCGGATTTTAGCGATTTTTTAGTCGTTTCGAAGCTTGTGATATGCAGAAATTGAATCTGAAGTTGAAAAATTATTTTGACTTTTAAAAATTATCAGTTTTGATCAAACAGAGAGTTGGGGCTGGGTCGGGTGGACCCTAAGTTGATCGGGTTATTTTGGAGTCGCCATCATCCATCGAGTTTGGGTGTAGATGGTAACCCGGGTTTTTATTAATTTTTATAAAATAGACCAAAATGTCAATTTTAGAGTGGTCTGACAGAAATTAAGGTAACGGTTTATTTGAGAGATGAGAAGGTGTTAGCCACCCATCTACTCCCGGTTTAACCGGTTACCCGGTTCAAGGTTATTTGGCCAAATTATTCAATCTAAACAAAAATTAAAATTACTAAAATTCTAGAATATTCATAAAAATCTAAAAGAAGAATATTACTAAAATAACTCTTAAAAAAATTAAAATCTCTAAAACCCTAAAATGCTATAACTACCTAACAGTAAAAATGGGTTATATATAAATGGATTAAAATCCTAAAACTAATCTAATATACTAAAATGATAAAGTCCTAAAACCTACAAAAAAAATCATTAAACATAATAAAACAACATAAACATGATAATAATAAACTACTATAAAATCCTGGAATAGCATATTAAAATAGAACTAAATATTCTAACAACTGAAAATCTAAAAAAAAAAAAAAATCCAAAATACCCTAAATTAATTGGAAGCCTAACCATCACTTAATCTAGATTAAGAATCTATTTATTTTCTAACACAATTATACTTAAGGGCCAATGAAATGAAATAAACAGGATATAATGGGGTACTATTGTACTAACGTGATCTATACATCTAACTACCTAGCATGGATCTGGAGTTTTATGTTGCTACAACTTAGATAAAATCAAGAATAAATAAACTTAACAATGTATATTCATGATCATAACTCATAGTACAAAATATGAATAAAAAACAAAATCAAAGGCAAAACAGTTCATGAAACAAGAATATAGTCAATGAGCCATACAAGAGAGAGAATATACCTGTGCAAGGTTAATATGATCTCCTATGGCTTGCTGTAATCCGGCTTTGAGCTCTTGATTGGGCTTGGCTTGGATACGGCTATTGGAGATTTGATGCTGAAATGAAGAGGTTGAAGACGATTGTAAAGGAGGCGTTGATGTAGAGTATCAATGGAGGAGAAAAGAACAGGGGTTCGGTGAAGCTTAGGTATGCGGGGAGCGGTGTAGGCAGGCAGGCAGGGGCGCGGGCTAGGTAGAGGGCGAGGCACGGCACAGGGCAGCAGCACAGGGGCGGCTCTCGACGGATTTTGCAGGTGGTGGTGGTCAATGAAGATGCTCTGTTTTG
>JAUPMG010026390.1:0-14893 GCA_031762675.1 Pachysandra terminalis | reverse complement strand
CAAAGAAATTGTGGCTTTGTTGCTTTCATGAATAGAGCCGATGGACAGGCTGCCACGGATGAAATGCAAGGTTTGAATTTTTCTAGCGAACACATGTAAAAGTACTTGTTTGCTTTAGTTGTTTTCATGACTTTGTTCCATTTCTTCCATATATGAGTCCATTTTGTATGTATGTTGTTTATTATATCAACCTAGAGAGATAGAGAAAGTTGATCTTAAAAATGCAAATAATCTCTATAACTTGTTATTTCATCACTTTTTGTTGGGTTTGTATGCATCACCATTATTTATTTTTTTAAATTAAAATATTTATTTTTGGTCCGGCCTGGCAGCCAATATCATTGAAATCTTCACATATTTGGTGCCATGCTACTCATAAGGAGAGGATCATAGTGCATTCTTTCTTTTCTTTCATTCCGCTGCATGCAAGTGACTTTTAGGGCCTTTTGTTTCTATACAAAAGGTTTTAAGGTGCTAAAGGTTTCAGGTCAAATACTGCTTTCTGGAAATAGGTATTCTCAAGTTATTTTTGTTTGTTTTGCTGTAACTTCTCTTTTGATGCAGGAGCATAGAAGGAACTAGTGACATTAAGCTCTTTTCTGATTTAACTCTTATTATAGACATGTTTTAGGAACTTAGTTTTTTTAAGAGTAATGTGCAGGTCACATGAGTCCTTTAAGTTGAGGGTATATCTGTCTTTTTTATTCCTGAGGGCAACAGTAGCACTAGAGACATTAATACTAATTGAATTGTACTGGAATGCTTTTTTTTACTCTCCTTTAATCTACAGTCTTCACTCTTTACCCTTCTTTTCTGTTAGTTGTTTTCTGCTGTAAATCCATTAAATTTGCATCAAATCTGGTATCAGAGTAGATTTCGATCCATCTCCATGGCTGCTCGTGGTAGAGAGGACATGGAGGAAGGGGACAACAGGCTCAAATCGTAGAGATGGCGGAGTTGAGACGTATGGTTGAGGATTTGTCGTGGGCTGTACGAGCTATCCAACGACGGGAACGTGTGCAACCCGAATGGAGGTACCAGAGGGTGATCGTGATCCCTTGGGCATACCGGAAGGTGGCTTCAAGGAAGAGGAAGAAACTAATGTTGAAGTGAACTTTAATCCATTCCACGGTCCAGAAGTTAGGGGAGAACCTGAATGTGGTGGTGGATTAGTGGAAAGGTTAGTACGAGTCCTTGATAGGGGTATGCGAGGAGTAAAGGTTGAGGTTGCTGAATTCTATGGTGAAATGCATGCTGAAGATTATTTGGATTGGGAGGCAAATGTAGAATACTATTTTGAGCGGAAGCAAATGTCTGATGAGCGAAAAGTGCAGTTTGTGAAGCTTAAGTTGCGAGGAGCTGTTCTTCAATGGTGGAAGAGAGTTGAGGAGCAATAGAGTCGTCAAGGTAAGCCGAAAATCTGCAATTGGGACCACATGAAGATGAAGTTAAGAAAACAGTTTTTACCCGCCAATTATATGATGGATTTATATCGTCGATTTCATGGGTTGAAGCAACGCAACTTGAGTGTGGAGGCTTACTCATCTTAGTTCAATTTATCCATTTGTGTTGGTCTTAATGAAAGTAACGAGCAACTTATAGCTCGTTATCTTTCAAGCTTGAATCAGTCGATTCAAGATGAAATAGGGGTTCTAAGAATGACAAGTTTGGAGGATGCAAGGCAACATGCATTGTGGGCTGAAGCAAGGATACAAAGGCTTGGGCCGAATAAACCATTGACTATGCCCACGGCTGGGTCTGTTAATCAGCAAGGTTCAGTTGCTGTTCGTAATTCTAGGAACGACCAAACGACTCAGCGTGGTGACAAAGGGGTTGCCATATCAAGTCGAATTGGGTTGCGGGGTACTGGTGGTCTTGATCGAGGTAAGAAAGGGAAAGAACCAGCTAGAGTCGAACCTCCTGGACGTACCAATACTAGCTCATCTTGTGATGACAACAGTAGCATTCTTCGTTGTTTCAACTGCAGGGAGAGAGGTCATGCATCTTGCTCATGTCCACATAGAAGAGTATACTTTGTTGAGGGTGAAGAAGAAGAAGAGATGGGGAATCCAATCTTTGATGGTTATGGAGATGAAGAGGAGTAAGTTGATGTACTACCAGCCACAGGAGAAAGTTTGGTGGTTAGGAGAATTTTAACAGCACCAAAACAGAATGATATAGAAGATTGGCGAAGTCGAAACATCTTCTGAACACGTGTTACCTACGGTGGCAAGGTGTGTAGTGTGATTTTGGATTGGTGGCAGCAGCGAAAACATCATCTCTAAAGAGGCAATGGAGAAGTTGAGCCTACCAACAGAGAGGCATCCACATCCATATAATGTTGCTTGGTTTCATAGAGGTAATGAAATTCCTGTCACTACCCGTTTAGTGCACTTTACCTTAGAAAAAAATTATGAAGAGAAAGCATGGTGTGATGTTGTCCCAATGAGAGTTTATGGTGTATTCAAATCATCAAGCATTGAAGTATTTAAACTCGAAGAAGAAACTGAGCCCAAGGCATGTTGACTGGAGTTCAACTTTGCAAGAGTTCACATTCACCTTGAAGCATAAATCTGGAAGTCCAATGTTGTGGCAGATGCACTTAACCGTGGAACAATGCTGTTGACAAACATGAAGACACAAGTTGTAGGGTTCAAGGAGATGAAAAAGCAGTACCAAAGTGATCCATATTTTAGACACGTGTTGGAGAAACTGAATGAGCCAGGTAGCAACAGATTTTACCCATATATTTTACATGAAAGTTAACTATTTAAAGGCAATCAATTATGCATTCTGGAAGGGTCACTTTGTGGGCAAATTATAAGGGAGCTACATGGTGGTGGTTTAGGTGGTCATTTTGGAAGGGATAAAACACTTGCAATGGTGAACGATCGTTATTTTTGGCCCAAGATGTATCGTGATGTAGAACGTTTTGTGAAAAGGTGTTGAGTATGTCAAATGGCGAAGGGTAAAACTTAGAGCACAAGATTGTACACTCCATTACCAGTGCCAAGCATGGTTTTAAATTTCGGCAGCATGCCGCCGAAATGTCGCCATTTCCCCAAGTGGGGAAATGGTGATATTTCCCCATTTCGCCGAAATTTCGGCGAAATATGGGTGAAATGTAGCGAAATTTTGGCGAAATTTCTCCATGCCCCCCTTGGCGAAATGTCTAGCGAAATCGAAATTTAAAACCTTGGTGCCAAGTGCACCACGAATACACCTTTGTATGGATTTTGTGATGGGATTACCACGGACAGCAATGAGACATGATTCTATTTTTGTGGTCATAGACCGTTTCTTGAAGATGACAAATTTCATACCATGTTCAAAGACGACTGATGCATCATGAGTGGCTGATTTATTCTTTAAGGAGATTGTTCGCCTTCATGGAGTTCCAAGTTCAATTGTGTCAGACAGGGATGTTAAATTTCTGGGGCACTTTTGGCGATCATTGTGGAGAAGATTGGGCACACAATTAAAGTATTCTAGCACATGTCATCCTCAAACCGATGGCCAAACAGAGGTAGTTAATAGAAGCTTGGGAAACATGTTACGTTGCATTGTAGGGGATTACGTTAAGATTTGGGATGAAGTACTGCCTCAGGCTGAGTTTACGTATAATAACTCAGTCAACCGAACCATTAAGAAGACCCTTTTGAGGCTGCCTATGGTTACAAGCCACAACACATACTTGACCTTGTTCCTTTACCTCAAGAAGCTAGAGTAAGTGAGGATGGTGACGCTTTTTCTGATCATGTGAGGCGAATCCATGAAGAAGTGCTGCCATTAAAACCAGCAACAACATTTATGAGAAATCAACAAACCAACATAAACGTTTGAAGGAGTTTAATGAATGAGACTTGGTGTTGGTTCTATTAAGGAAGGAGAGGTTCCCTAAAGGCACATATCATAAGCTAAAGGCTAGGAAATTTGGTCCTTGTAAGGTGCAAAAAAAGATTAGTTCCAATGCATATATTTTAATTATAGTTACCAGCTGACCTGTAGATCAGCCCGATCCACCAGCTGACCTGACGATCAGCTTGATCCACTAGCTGACCTGCAGATTAGCCTGATCTTTAATGTTGCAGACTTGTACGCTTTTGATGGGAGTGATGAACCAACTCAGGCAATTGTAGAATAACTTCCTAAGAAACCACCAGAAGTTGTAGAAGATATTTTGGATGTGAAGGAAGTCAGATCCCAACGAGGGAATACCTATAAAAAATATTTATTTTTAAAAATCGAAAAAAAACAATTAAAAATTAAAAAAGTATATATATATATTTTTTAGTTTTGATGGCTTTAGACTACTCCATATTGCTTTTAAATAATATATATCATGTAACGACACCCGATCTATGGATCGGTGTCGTTTTTTTTTTGAAAAAAAAAAAATAATTATTTTTAAAAATCGAAAAAACAATTAAAAATTAAAAAAATTTGTATTTTTTGTAGTTTTGATGGCTTTAGACTATTCCATATTGCTTGTAAATAATGCATATCATGTAACAACACCTGATCTATCGATGGGTGTTGTTTTTGTTTTATTTTATGTAAAATATAATTAAACATTAAATTATTATTTAATTTAAAAAAATTAAAAAATATTAAAAAATACGTTTATATTTTTAAAAAATTTTGTAAAAATTATGAAAGCATATTAAAAATTTAGAATAACTTCTTTAGTATTACTAATGTTGTAATGCATAAGCTAGATATAATGTGCCTTAAAATTATTTTTATTACTAATTTTAAAATTAAAAAAATCTAAAAAAATTTTAAGAAGACATTATAAATGCTTTGCTATTGTTTTTATATTTTTCTATGCGTTTTTGATATATTTTGTAGATTGTTAGTGTACTCTGTTACGCATAAAGTACAATGGCAAACAAAAGACAAGATATCGGTTGGAGTCATGGAGTGCCTTACTTAAATGATAAAAGCTGGAGGATACTACCCTAGTGCTGGAGCTCTGATTGGAGGGGGATATGGGACATCTCAGAGTTATGATACAGAGGATTCCGCTGCCTCATACGACCACGGCATTGTAGATTCTAGTGGAGGGGGATGCCTATACGCCTCACCTCCAGGATATGATCCACAGACATATCCCTATCCACCTTCTACTGTTACGGTTGTGAATACTCATTATCCCCAGTATCCACCCATGGGGATATTTATGCAGACGAGTATGGATGATTACCACAGATATGTTAATCAGTATATGCAGTGGTATCATCAACTTATGAGCTGGCCACAATACTGCAACTATGTGGAGAATTCATATTATGGTAGTAGTCAGCGCAGAGATGATAATGATGATTCTGAGCCTTCACGATATTCATTGTGGATTTGAATCATTGATGTATTTGATTATTTGTGACTTGTGGGTCATTGAACATCTACTTTATTGTTTTATTTATGACCAGTTATAATATGTTATGTTATTTATATTATGCTTTGTTGAATGGATGTTAGTTGTTCACATTACAATTTATGTTTTATGTGTTGTTTTCAACTTATTATGGTGTATTCTAGTGTATTTATGTATTATTTAGACATAATCTAAGGTTTCATTTAAAAAAAATGCATTTTGGATGAATTTCCCCATTTTTCTGAAATCTGTCCGATATTTCCCCCATTTTGCTGACATATCGGCGATATGTCGCTGACATATGGAAAATTTCCTTTTTTCAACTTAAAAGATAATTCTCTGATTTCGGCGACATATCGCTGGTCAGTCTTAGTGATATGACATGACCAGCGATATCAAACTTTAAAACCTTGGTTTGGATTGAAGGACAATAGGACAATAAAATGGCTTGTACCTGCTAAAACATGCTAATTTGATAAGAAATTATGTAGAATCTTATAGTTGAAGAAGGCCCAGCCCATTCAACTCCTTAAAACCCAGGTATTAAGAAGAGGAGAACTGTCACCTTATAACCAGCACAGACGGGGCAAAACCAGGCGATGTGGGACACATTGCAACACATCCCCTGGACCACAACAGTTGGACAACACCGGACAACAAACCCAACCAAGCTTTGATACCAAGTTGAAGAAGGCCCAGCCCATTCAACTCCTTAAAACCCAGGTATTAAGAAGAGGAGAACTGGCACCTTATAACCAGCACAGACGGGCAAAGCCAGGCGATGTGGGACACATTCCAACACTTATAAATGCATTATATTAAAGGAATAAAACTATTAAAGGAAGGTAATGTTTGTTCTAATGTCACACTACCCACAAACGAAATTTCTTCCATTTCACTCATTTTCAGTGTTGTTTTGTTAGTATTGCTCGACGTCGTGCTGCTGAATTCGTGGTGGTGGTCATGGTGTAGGCACTGACAGTGGTTCTGGTGATGGTAGTGTTTGTGAATTTGTGGTATTGATTGTGGTGGTGGTACTGCTGAGGCTTTCGAAGGAGGGGTAGTATTGTAAGATGTAGGGGACACAATGAAGACTGGTAATGGTGTTGGTGCCACCTGAGGTGGTTGTGTGGGTGATGGTGGTGTCAATATCAGAGGTAGTTATGGTGGTGATGCATAGTGGTGTTGCTGCTAGGTGGAGGTAGTGAGTTTTTTGAGCCCGAAGGTGCTCTTAGTGGGTTTTATATGGTGATGGAGACGTTGATGTTTGGGACTTTTTTTTGGTAGGCGGGGGTTATGGTGTTGGTTGGATCGATCTTAGACTATGGAAAATGGCATGTGGAATTTTGAAGTTTATTCCATTTTCTGAAATATTTTGTTATCTTTTGGAACATTATTATTATTATTTTTTTGGATCAATAACAGATTTATTAGAAGCAGAAAAAGATTACAGAGAATGATACAAGGAAAAACAAGAACAGAAAAAAAGACGAGAACAAAAAAACTCAAATCCCATGATTCTTACATAAAAAACCACTGTATCCCAATTCCTCATCATATCAGTCCACGAGACATCTCTAAATTCTGGAAAGAAGCACACGCAAGACACAGCCATGGCCGTAATGGAATCATCCTCCACCCTCTTACCATTGCCTTCAAGAATTCTCCTGTTTCTCTCATTCCAAAACCCCCAAAGCATTGCAAAAAAGAGAGCTCTATACATAATTGTCCCCCGGTTTCCAAGAGCCTGAAACTGCCACTGGTTTAGTAAATCTCTCACCATACAAGGGCCAACCCAAGCAACACCAATGGAGGATACAGAGAATCTCCAAATCTGATCAGCAACAGAACACCCCAAAAACATATGATTCACGGATTCCCCTTGGGCCATACTCATAGGGCATACCTGCTGAGATAAAGCCATAAACGGCCTCCAAATTTGAAGAGTGTCAGTAATATTAATACGGTAATGAGGGGCAGTCCAGACAAACGCTTTAATAGGAGGAACCTTTGCTCCGCATAACAAAGGGGGAGAAAGGAGGGGGAGACACAACAACATTTGACATCAAAGACTTACGAAACGATTTAGTAAAAAAAATTCCATTAGGCTCAAGACACTAAACCCTAGAATCCTGAAAATTCTCAGAAAGGACAACATTCTTAAGGTACTCAAACATAGAGGTTAACTCATCAAAAGCAACACCAGTTGGGTCTCTACGAAAAGAAAGATTCCAAGAAAGTCTAGAAATAGACCAGCTAATCGTATCAAAAACAAAGGAATCTTTATGAGTGCAAATAGAAAAGATCCTGGGGAATCGAGAGGCAAGGGAAAACTCCCCACACCAAAGATCAGTCCAAAAACGTACAGAATTACCTGACCCAATTGAAAACCGGACATCCCTACTGAAGATATGGAACAAATTAGAGATGGCACGCCATGGGTTTACCGATCTAATTTTAGCCACGTGATTAATATCCCACCCATTAATGTGCACACCATATTTGCTAGCAATGTTGGATCTCCAGAAAGCCTCTTTTTCTACACTGAATCTCCAGAGCCACTTTCCCAGCAGAGCACGATTTCTAGCTTGAATGTTCTCCAAATTAAGGCCCCTATCTTTCCTACTCTTACACAACCTTCCACTTGACCAGGTGATCTTTTTTCTTTTCTCCCCCTTCCCACAAGAACTCCCGTTGCAATTTCTCAATCCTTTTACCAACTGATACCGGCATCCTAAACAAAAACATATAATACGTAGGGATGTTCCCCAAGGAAGCCTGGATCAAAGTGATGCGACCCCCTAACGACAAATAGTTCCTTTTCCAAGTGGTCAACCTCTTCTCCATCTTATCAATCACCGGATTCCAAAACTGAGCCCCCCTATGCTTTCCATTCACAGGAAGACCTAGATATTTCATAGGCCACTCCCCCCGACTACAACCAAAAACCTAGTTCCCTCCTGACTAGACCTCTCATCCACATTGACGCCTATTAACTGCTCTTATCCAAATTGACTTTAAGCCTTGACATCATCTAAAAAAATATGAGAATACATTTGGTCCAAAAAAGATTCTCTTTCGAAGCTTCCAAGAAAATCAAGGTGTCATCGGCGAATTGCAGATGAGACACCTCAACCTTATCCAACCCAACCTTGAAACCATGAATCCTACCAATGACCCCAGCCCTGTAAAAAAGACAACTCAAGACATCACTAACTAGGGTAAAGAGGAAGGGGACAAAGGGTCCCCCTGTCTAAGCCCCCTAGACGACGGAATAAGACCAGAAATACCTCCATTGAGGCAGACCAAGAACTGCATATTACTATCACAACCTCTCACCTATCTGCACCGTTTATCAAAAAACCCTTTCCATCTAAGCACATACTCATTCCACCCTATCATAAGCTTTCTCCAGGTCCAACTTAAGAACCAATGCAGGTTTCTTTAATCTATTTAATTCCTCAACACATTCATTCACAATTAAAATGCCGTCCATAGTTTGTCTCCCATGGATAAATGCACTTTGATTCTTGGACACAACTTGACCAATCACCAGTCTCATTCTATTAGCTAAAACTTTAGCTATGATCTTATAAACACTGGTGACAAGACTAATAGGTCTGAAATCTTTCATCCTCAATGCACCTTTGATCTTAGGAATGAGAACTAGAAATGTAGCATTAGCAGCTTTGTTAATGATCCCACTGTAATGGAACTCTTTAAACACTTTCATTAAATCCTCTTTGATAACCTCCCAACAATTAGAGCAGGCAATTTACGATCCAACCTGCTAACCCCCCGAACCCAACCCAATTAAACGGGTTAGGGTTGACCCGTTTATTAAGTGAGTTGGGTTTGGGTTTGGGTTTAGGTTTTGTCGACCCGTTGGTAAATGGGTCGACCTGAACACAACTTGCCAACCCGCTTGGGCCCGTTTATTTTTTTTACTTTTTTTTTTATAAAAAAATGGGGTCTTATATACCCTCAACTAAGATATGATAATTATATTATATATCAAAGGCTATATAACTTAAAGAGTTAAGAGAGGAGTTTTAAACTTTAATTTAGGGTTATTATGTTCATATCTTCTCTTTCTCTACCAGACTAGTAGACTACCACTTTACATAGGTTTATAATTATTTTTGCATATGTTTTTTTTAATACGATATTGCCTATTGGCAATTTGGCATATTGCCTAGACTATTAATGGAATTATTTTAAATTTTTTTATTCATAGGTATTTTACTATTTTTATATTTGATAGGTTAAAAAAAATATTTTTAATGTTAAATAGATTTTTTTACAATATTTATTAAAAACATAATGTTAAATAGGTGATTTGGATGATTTATGATTTTATTGATTTGAAATTTTATCAATTTAAAATTAAAGAAATTAATTAATACATTAAAATTTAAACGGGTTGGTGGTATCAACCCGTTTATGGACGGGTTGGGTTCGGGTCAATGATTTCCTGACCCGTTGGTAAATGAGTCGAACCCGACCCAACCCGTTTAAGCCACAACCCGTTTATAACCCGACCTAATTTGACCCATTGCCACCTCTACCAACAATCTTGATAAAAATCCATATTGAATCCATCAGGGCTAGGAGCCTTGTTTCTATCGATTTCCTAAATCGCTTTCTTCACTTCCTCTTCCCCAAATTCCTTATCCATGTCTTCCACCAAACTTCCTTCTAATCTAGGCCCCACCAAATTACTCACATCAAACCAGAACTTCTGATCAGATTGATATAAGGAATGGAAATAATCAGTAATCTCTTTCTCAATCTCCTTATGATCCTCAATAACATTATCCTCCCTTTCCAACATCAGAATGCTGTTTTTATTCCTTCTAAAGTTTGGCATTTTGTGAAAAAACTTGGTATTCCCGTCTCGATCCTTAATCCAAAGCATTTTCGATTTCTGTCTCCAACTCACCTCTTCCTTCTTCAAGATATCCTCTAGCTCCTTTTTCCATTTTCTCCTACACTCCATTTCTTCTTCCCCAAGGACTCTTAACTTCTTTAAATTTATCAAAATTCTGAATTTCTAACAAAGCTTTCTTCTTCCGTTCCAGGATCCATCCGAACACCTCCTTGTTCCACACCTTAATCTTATCCTTCAACCCTTTAAGATATCTCATAAATTTAAAACCCTCCCACCCACTTTCCTCATTCCTCTTCTCCCATCAAAGCCTCAATTGATCTTTAAACTGTGGGTGAAGGAGCCACATATTTTCAAACCTGAAGGGTGGAGGACCACCCTTGGTCACCACGTCCGTATTCATCAAAATGGGAAAATGATCAGATATAGGTCTCCCAAGAATCTTTTGGGTCACATTAGGAAAATGTTCATCCCATGAGACTGAAGCCAAAAATCTATCTATCCTACAACTTACAATATTCTCCTGTAAATTCGACCAAGTGAACCTACCCCCAAGAAGCGGATAATCGACCAAATCACAATCATTGATAAAATCGGCAAACCCCCTCATACTCTTAGTAATCCGTCTCCTACCGGACTTTTCTTGGGAAAATCTAATAACATTGAAATCACCAAAAAGACACCACAGAACATCCACCGATATATAAATCCTCCTAGGTTCCTCCCAAAACTTAGGGCGATCTCTAGGCTTATTAGGACCATAAACACCCACCAACACCCATTCAAACCCATCACTCTCACTCCGGAATTTAACAGCAAGGGAGTATCTACCTCTCCAACTCTCAATTTTCTTCACACAATCTTTATCCCAAACCATGCAAATCCCACCAGACCTACCTATAGAAGGAAGCCATTCCCTATTTTTATTCCTAGCACCTCCCATTTGCCTAATAATTCTCCTTGAGATAACTTCCTTAGTTTCCTGAATAACTAAAATATCAGCCTCAATTCTTCTCCACACTTCTTTAATCGCTCTTCTTTTATCCCCACTTCCCATACCTCTCATATTCCAACTAATGATCTTCATTGATGACCCAGTTCCATCACTTATACAATCTGGTCCCTTTTTTTCTTTCTTTGATACGTAATGCTCCATTGAGAATCTCGCAATTCTTTATTCCCCCTCTCACTCACTGGAGTAACACTCCCAATTTTTTCTCTAAACTCATTCACCACTTCTGAAAGAGGGATATGTTCCCCATTTCGGCCCCTAACTTCAATTTGAAGTTCTGAAGCCAGCTCTAAAACACCGTCCCATTCTGATATCTTTCTGATCTGACACTTTTCAGATTCTGATTCACTCACACCCACTTCACCCTTCGGCCCAGTCTGAGAAGCATTCACCTCAGACCAAATATTCTCAAGCTGAGAAAGTGGCTCTGGAGAAACAAAATCATTAAGGTCTCTGATCAGTCCATGACGCCTGCAAAAATCGTTAGAATTCACAGGTTGGAGATCAATCATATTACTAAAATTAAATTTTCGCTTACCTGGGCCAATCTGATCACCCATAATCTCAGAATCAAGGATGGACCGCGAGGCTTAGAAAGGAATGTTAGGAAGAATAGCAGCAAGACGCGAATCACAACCAGGAATGAGCACATTCTGTTATGCCCCACAAATACTCTTACCACTGCATTTAGATTCGGAGAAGCAATTCACAACATCTACAGGCGAAGCTCCCTCAACATAACCACGAGCAGAAATCATGCTCAAAATCTCCGGAACAAACTTGAACTTCTTGGAGAAATTGAAAGATCTCATCTGTGAGCAGTTCGCGTCAATTCCTGTGCATACCTCTTGTCCTAACACTTGAATGATATCCAACGCCTCAGTCTGGTTGTTACTACCTTCAGAGTCTGGTCCACAAATCATCTGTACATTCCTGGGTAGAACACTAGTGGCATCAGAGAGAGAATGGGGAGGGACACAAAAACTAGAAGGGGTGCACCCCACGATTGAACCCACGAAACCACCAGCTACTATGTCTCCCTCAAAAATCTTCCCCTTACCATTCGCATACACGATTGAACCCATCAGAACCCAACCCCTTATCAGAATCACCCTCTACAGCTCGATTGTCATCCTCTGTGGAAGAACCCTCAAATCATTCCTTAATCTACCCAAATGTAACAGACACAGAAGCCACTGTAGATTCCAAAGAAGAAGAGTGATCGGGAAGCACTTTGGATGGGTACGGTCCATAGTCAGGCGTCCGATGATAGGCACCATAGTGTTTAAACTCGGAAAACAGCTCGGGATCGTTCTCGGCCGATCGGCCGAGACGAACTGGCTGAATTTAATTAAAAAAAAAAAAAAAAACTTGGATCGGAACGATCCATAGCTTTGGGGGTTTGTCTCGGATCATAACCAACTCGGGGATCGTCCCCTTTTGATCCCTTACACCATGATAGGCACCATCATCTGGAGACGTCACAGCCGCATCCAATTTGACTTGAACCTCACTTGAGGATGGCCTTAGCTGGTTCAAACCCTGCAATGAACGTTCTCACTTCCTACTGGATCATCTTACACAGCAATTCTTTCCTCACCCCCTCCATTCTAATATCATGACTTCTCTTTGAAGATCTGCTCCCAGAGAGCCTATGACTTCGATATTGGCCCCTCCCCTTTCTAACAACTTGAGAATCTGAGATCGCCCCATAGGGCTATTTGAAACAGACCAATAACGGGCCCATGGATTGGTTCTTTGTTCTGCGCTAACATCCCTAGAGTGAGAACAATGGCCCAGGATAGGTTCCGGCCTCAAAGCGCCCAAGACCCCACAATCTGGGCCAAGGCCCGAATCAACCTCGGGCCCAGGCGCACAAGAACTAGAAGGCCCACCACCCTTCGATATGGTATTGGGCGGGACGCCATCACTATAATTTGAATTTTGAAATCCCCTGACAATATCTGATTTGTGGGTCCCCCCACAGTTGTTGAGTCTCCTTCAGCCGCCCTATCTCCCTCCTCCATTACGACACGTGCCCAAGACATGGGCCCACCTCTTTGACCCCCTGCATCTTCTTCATCAATCCTCCCTTTTCTATAAAACACCCTAAGCTGACCTGAACCTTCGCCAGAAAAGAAAACAACTCAAAGCTGCTAAAGCAGTCCCACAGCACCAGAAACCTTGGGATTTTTCTAAGATAAATCTCCCTCACCCTAATCTCTACTCTTCCCATCCCATTGTTCATAATTTCACAAGCTCTCACATCAATGGTACCCCCACAGCATTGTCCGATCATACGGAAGGTATCCATCGCAAACAAATGAAGTGGAATTCCTTC
The DNA here is from genome assembly GCA_031762675.1 of Pachysandra terminalis. Taxonomy (NCBI): domain Eukaryota; kingdom Viridiplantae; phylum Streptophyta; class Magnoliopsida; order Buxales; family Buxaceae; genus Pachysandra; species Pachysandra terminalis. The sequence goes on along the minus strand of JAUPMG010026390.1, from coordinate 1,275 downwards.
CACAACCGTCCAAACACCATCGTTGTCCCAAGGTCCCGACACAATACCTACCCCAATAGGTCATCTGCTTAACAGTATATTTTTATTTAGCCCCAAATTGATGAATTTCAACTGTATCAATGACCTAGCTTGATGTTCAGACTCCGCAAAGAAAATAGCTTTCACCTGGTTAATCATTATCAGATTATCGATAGACATTCCGACTGGATTTTTACTTGGATCCTCTCAGTTGCACGGTTGAAATCGAGCTTTACAAGAAATTGCAAGTGACCACTTCATACTAGAAGGACAGGCAGCAATAACTGGAGCCCACCCCAAGTTCGACACCCCTCCCGAGACAATATTGTCGGCGATAATATCTTTAGTCCTCGAAGGGCAACTCACCAGCACGTGATTATCAACCCTCGGCCCACCGTTCCTCTCGCACCGATGTTTATCTGTTACAGAAAATATCGAATCCTTAACGTAACCCCAGTCATTACCTTGGTAGCACTTAGGCAGGAACAGCATGCGATGACGTGACTCGGTAACAATTGAAGTAAATTTGAGAAACGACCCTCTGCTGTTTTTTTGCATTCCAGCATCAGAACTTGACCTGCAACTCTTGACCAGCCCATGAAACCATACTTTTCTTCCTGATTGCAGAGCCTATCCAACTTCTGATAGAGCCACTCCACTTCCTCTGCTTGCATTGTGAACCAGCTAGAAAACATTCTTTTCTCTGTAATCCATAACCATTTGTACATGCCATTCTGATGACCTTTGAAACATACCTCTTTACCCTCTACTTTGATTGATCTCCGAACGATTCTGTTTGCTCCGACTGAGTTGGACACCTCCGTTTACTCCGACCGCCATTGTAGATAGTTTTTATTTTTTATTTTTTTTATTTTTTTTTTGATCAATAACGAAAATGATATAGATGAGAAGAATGTACAGCAAATAGGTTAACAGTTCCCCAAGGCAGAGAACCGAAAACTCAACAAAGAAAAAATCAAAAGACCCCAAAGGATACAACATGAACAACCATACTAAGGGACACAAAACACAGTAAATGGATACAATTGCCAACACCACTCCATCCTACATCAAAATGGACTCCCAACATCTAACAAGATCAGACAACGAAATGTCTTGAAATTCTGGGAGAACACTACACCACGCCGCCATGGAACCCACACTCAAATCGATAATATGACATGGACTCCTCCGAAAATTCTCGAAAATCCTTCTGTTACGCTCGCCCCATACATGCCATAGGATACAAAAAAACAA
>JAUPMG010026369.1:0-10391 GCA_031762675.1 Pachysandra terminalis | reverse complement strand
CGCCCAGTAGTAGAGAGACAAGATAACTATACTATACTGAAAATGAAAACTAGGAGAGCCGCAAAGACTTTGCTCGAGTTTAATGAGCTATCAAAGCACTACATTAGAAACCCAAAACAAATCTCGCCGGAAAATGTATGCATCTTGCTTCTTTAGGATGCCAGATCAGCATATTTCACAATGAAAAATATTCTAAAGGACTATTTTAAGCAGGGAAAATTTAAAATCTTGAACATTATGAAGCATGCTCAAACAGAGCATCCCTAAAAACTGCACAATAATTTATATTCAGAAAATTACCATTATCTTAGTTTGGTTATCATGCTCCTGTATGACCAGAACCAACATCATAAATGTTAAACTATTCTAAGTCATAATTGAGTCTCTATTCATGTGTAATACAAATCAAAGTCAAAAGTGAAAGATATAAACAAAGTTAGTTATGGCAGGCAGAATCAAACAGAATTTTGTAAAGATGGTGCATGATGCCAGCATTCTGAACGTAGTAAAGTACTTCAAAAGCTTTACCTCCCCACCCAACTGACGTGCCCAAACACTTCCACCATTTATCTCTTGCTGATGTAGCATTGCTATAGCAGTACATGCTGATTTGACACTTGTATATAATACAGCTGCAGCATCCACTTTACATCCATCTCGAGCAAGCCCTGGGACAACGTATTAAATTTACCAACGGCCTTGTTAATAACTATAGTTGGCCATATAAAAAATTAAAATGAGTATATGAAAGATTCCAGTTTATCTAGTGATATCCAATTGGAAAGTCATATGCTTAAAACTTTAACAATGCAAATATATGCATAAACTAGAATGTAAATGACAAGATTGTAGCAATAGTCGAGATTTTCAAGCAAAAGAAAATGCAATTTAGATTTTCAAGCAAAATAAAAGAACTGTGGTTTATTTATTCACTGCATATATTTTAAATAAAAGCACAAAAAAAAAAAGGAAAAATCCTTGGGGAAGGAAAGTACTAAAGCATCAGAGCTATAAACAATAACAATAATACCCAGTACCAATAAGAGACAATTGCAGAGAAGAAAATAGAACTACTTAAGAACTAAAAGAGAATGTCCATTTTCCATTTTGTAGATAGATTAGAAGTTTCAGCTTCAAAAGAATTTGTTTTCACATTATCTAAACTTGGTATTTCTAGTGATTCCAAAAACAAATTGAATTCATCCACCTTAGGAGATTTTTATCGGATGCTATGTTTATCTCACATCATTCATTTATGCTCAAAAACAAACTAGAGGCCCATGTAAGCTATCTCACATCATTGATGAATTTAGTTACCCTATATCCTCAGTAAATATCCAATTCTCTTGCCTGCCGAAATCGGCCCTGGCCGATGCACATTCTGAAATCTCTAACTAATAGAGATGTTAGTAAGAGTGGAGATTTCCAGCGGAAACACTTTCCCTTGTAACTTGCTTTTAGACCAAGGCATTTTTAGGAATTTTTTTCCCTTTGCAACCACCAAAAAACGAGTAGAATAGATATATATATAGAGAGAGAGAGAGAGAGAGAGAGAAAGAGATGTTCAAGTTGATAATAAAAATGGGGAACCAATAGTAATCTAATCATTTGGGGGCATGACGTATAAAAATCCATCACATTATGAACATTCTTATGCAGCAATTACATGACGTATAGATAATCAAGCCATCTCCAATAACTTAAATAAAATAAATAGCACTTTTTTTTTATAACTAACCAGCAATTAATATTAATGAGAAAAATGCAAACAGATAGAAAAGCATACAAGAGATAGGTCAGGTGCACAAGATGAACACCATGAACCCAAGGCTAAAAAGTACAGGACCAGAAAAAAAAAATAAAAAAGCAACAATGACGAAGTACAACCCATCAAAACTAGGCCAAATGAACCAAGACATCACCCACATCACCCATAAATAGCACTTATCCATTGTAACAAATCAAAAGTGTAAAAAGAAAGGATGTAGTTGGATGCTAACCACTACCAAAAAAAAAAGATGCTAACCATGGAGTAAAAGCTCCTCCTTCGGCAGAGGATAAATTACAGAACATACACTGCCAGCTTCTTTGGCACGATGGAATACCTCTTCAGCCATATTTGCATCAAGAAGTCCACCAAATATGACAGTTCTAGCGACCCTAAAGAAATCAAAAGAAATATTTATCATGGAACTCTCTGAAAGATTAGATCAGTCAATCATAAATCAAAACAAAAGCTACATCAGAGCAAAGCTGAGTTTGTGTTGCCTATTCCCATCAGATCAAGTGCCTTGGATGAGCAGTTGCTATTGGAATTCATATAACAGCCACTATGATGGAAGGGGGTGGATTAGGCAATTTGAGCATTAATGAAAGTTGAAGGGGTTAGTTCACTTTAAAGGAGTGAACTAACTGCTTCTCCGTGGGAAGCTAATGGTAGAGTGAACTAACTGCTTCCCACATTAAGCTAAAGGTGAAAGAGCATTAATGAAAGTTGACCTCCTTCTGGATGTGCTCTTTCACCTTTAGCTTCCCACATTAAGCTATAATGAGAAGTAACTGTTCTACTGCTTCTCCGTGGCCCGGTTTTCTTAAAAATTCTCGATAAGTATAACCTGGCATTATCAGAAACCTACTTTCACAATGTAAGTGCTTATTTTCCCACATTAAGCTATTATAATGAGAAGCACCTAGAAGTGCTTCCTGAAGTGGTTAAACAAGGGTTATCTGATTTTATTACTAAAGAATCAATACAGTTAATTCAGTAAAAACAAACACCACCGAACCCATTAATGACAGTATTACGAAAGAATTCAATATAAAATACAGAACCATTAAGAACAGTTATCTTTGCAAATTTTAGCAAGTTAATTCAGAGAACAACTCAGAAGCCACAAAAACTAAGTCAACATTACAGAATTCCAAATCATTCAGCAATATTCTGAAGATTGTAATACAAAAATGAAGAGAAAATCGTAACAAGCGGTTGAGGATCAGAACATAAATCGGATCAACCCATGAGTTCCAACTTAATCAGCAAGTATTGCAACAATGCCCCGCACAAATAATCTAGGATGACAAATCAATCTACCATGTAATAGAATTAAGAGACCACATATAAGAAATCAAGATAAAAGGAATTTGAAAAATGCATCTCAGCAATAAGTTGTTACAAATTACAAAGTACACCCCTAGTTTATGCAACTGCTCTGTAAGAACAAAAGAGAAATTAAAATCACTGAAGGAAATTCATCAAGAAGAGGTGATACCAAGAAGCAGTAGCCTTATATATCTACATGAAGCTTAACGTTTCACCACCCATAAATTGTGACAAAGAGTTACTAGAGGATAAAGATTATTTGACTATCTTGAATATTGTTGTGCATCCAATTTAACTGACAGGAAAAAAAAAGGGGGGTTAAATGACTTTTTTGGGTATTATCCGTGTGAAAACCTTTTCGTTGTCTTCAGAAGTCTTTCAATTAATTATGTTACAATGATTTAGTTTTGTCACCAATGAGTAAAAGTTATCAAAGATGGAAAAAAATACTTACAAGAAGCAGAAAAGAAGTATACACGGTCAAGGGATATTGAAAATTGTAATAGAAACTAAAGAAAATGTTTGTTTGTTGATACCATCATTTGCCAGTTTGTTCAGGCAAAGGAGCCATCCTTCAGCCAGAATGGAGCGGGTAAAGGCACCAAAAGTACATGCTGACAATGTCAGTTCAGAAGGTCCCATAAGACTGAAAAGAAGAATCACTACCTCTGCTTTCCGGAAGACTCCCCTTTATCAGCAGGTAAAATGGGAAGTAAAGCTTCTTTTCTGATCTGCTTAGATTTCCCTGATTATTTTAAGAATGTCAGTGAAAAATAGCAAGTACTCAAACAATCAAAGAAAAGAACATGTACACCATTGAAAGAGATATCATTGTGTTGAACCTGTTTCCTGCGGGTTTGCAGTTTGTCCATGCTTGACCACACTACAAGAAAGAGCACCTTTTTCATTCTCTGTCTTGATATCATCTGTATGAACTGCTAAAGAACACTCACCAAAAAAAAAAAAAGAGTTGGAAAAGACTCACCAAAAAAAAACTGCTAAAGAACAAAGACCAAAAATTGTAAGAGAAAATTTTGGTGAAACAGGAAGAGCACAAATTCAACAAGGCAATAACAGAATTCCGGAATACAGCTAAAGCAACAGATAGAAACCTTGATGTGCCTTCGATTTGCGCTGCTCAAGAGGAAGACGATGCATTGCATGTTTAACTCCAATTCTCCGACCACCAATAGTTGCATCATTTTTCAGTTCAATGGCACGGTGAGCATCTTCTGTAACCGCACTGCAAATACACTGTAGTTGTAAAAATGATAGTCTTTGAAGAAGTGCAATCAGGCATATGAAAATTAGAAGCGTCAAAAAAAGAAATAGCGGATAGATAGGAAAAACATGCATATCTTCAATATAACTTCAGCAATTTAGTTAACTATGCATAAATAAAATTAATTTTCTAGACAAAAAAAAAATCACAGAATAGTAGAATACAATCTGACAAAGTACTATCATCTTTAACATGTTGCACTGTGATACAGGGGGAAAGGCTCAATCAGTATATTCATCAGAAACCCAAGTCATTAAGCATCTCATGAAGAATAACCAAAGGGAGTAACTACCATAATTCTGTAAAATTTTCTATTTGCAAGCTTGTGATTAATTATTCCTCGAGGAAAAGATCAGCAACACATAATCTCAACTACTAGAAGGCAATAAACGAAACTTAAAACTTACAATTGGACAAACCCAAAACCTCGGTGTACATTTGATCCTGTAAACATGATTGGCAGAACAAGTCAGGGAAAAAAATCAGAAAAACTAATCCCAAAAAACGATGTTAACGAACACGTGATATTCGACTAGATCACGATCTAATACACTAAGGCTTTGTTTAGAACCTTGGATTTTAAAAGAAAAGTAAAAAAGAAATGAAAAAAATAAATAAATGACAAGTGTTTCTTTTCAAGCGTTTGGTTAAGATGAGACGTATAAAGAAAAGAAAATCAAAATTCGACGACTTCCAACGACTTTCCAGTGAGATCTCATATATTCCAGCAATGTTGATTAGCCATCAAGGAAATACAAGATATGTTATAAGTTAGGTTGGAGTGTTGGAGAGTGCTCTATATCTTTCTTTTCTTTTCTTTCAAAATCTCTACCTTTTTGGGAAGAAAGGTTTTGATCTCCAAAAAGAAAAAATATCAAATTATTTTCTTTCCAAACCTCTATCCCCAACTCTTTTCTTCTTCAACCAAACAGAAGAAAGTGCTTTCTCCAACATTTTCTTTTCTTTTCTCTCAAAATTTGAGGTTTCAAACACAGCCTAAAAACCTCAAGCATATTTCATTGATACTTGAAAACCTGAATTCATAGTCTAACAACCTAGTTCATATCCTTCTGGTTCTCAAATTGTCTTATTTGTTATTAGAAATAAACAATATTGAACTAAATTTACACGGAAGCATTGCTGCATACCCTTCTGCGTAACCATGAAGCATCGTCTGATCGGACCCACCTCGCTAAAAGTTTCTTCCAACTGCATTATGCAAAATTCAGAAATTAAAAAAAAAAAGAAATGAAAATTCCTCGAACGCACAGCAATGTCAGTGGCTGCACACTCATACTGAAATTATCGGAGAGGTTATTGTATGCAGACCTGAGAATTGGTGAAGGAATAGGGCAAGTTGTTAACGAACACTGTTGAGGGGGAGTGTTCCAAAGCACCTCCTCTCTGGTTGATACCTTCTCCACCCTTCCTTTCCCTTTTCTGCTTCCCCATATGGCCTGATAACTGGCAATAGCTGAAAACGAAAATAAGAACCTTACAGCTCCGTCTAGAATTCAAAAGCATACAAGAAAGTTAATTGGGAACGTGATATATTGGACAGTGAAATTTAAGTTTTCTAGAAGTTGTTTGGTTGTATCAGGAAAATGTATGATTATGACCGAAGATCCCGATTTTGATGTTTGGTAAATAGGAACGAATGAGACAAGTTTTTTCACCTACTCATTTTACCCTTCATTGTATAAGTGAATATTTTTGATAAATTAACATAAATTAGGTGTATCAATGGCGTTATAATTATTTTGATAGCCCTAATTATAAAAACCATTATGACAATTATGACAAACCTAATTATTTCAATTAATATTCCTTAAGAAAAGATTATAACCAATTTTGAGGCAGTTTTATCATGCATGGATCCAATTTAATTATACGTAATTGAGAAGAACTAATCAAGCATTTCTTCACTACATTTAAAGCACGTTCAATTGCATTTCGTAGTGATGAGTGCCTATGATTAAACAACTGTTTACGTGTAGTAGGCATTTGACCTTAGATTTCATTAAGGTGGTACCTTGTGTTTCGAAATGGTGCAATAAAATGTTGTAACAAAGAAAACCCACATCAAGAAGGTAATATTTACCTATTAGCAGTTAAAAGAAACTGCGTAATTGTGCGCAATTACATGAAAGAAAATAGCTGCTTGTTCTGATACTTCACAATGTACAGTATCGTGATACCTGCTGCTTGCTCTAAGAATGTGAACCATCACGGATTTTGTAATTCCCTATTCGTTTAAGTAACAATTCGGGGGTGGTGACTTGTCCAAGCACTGTAAATAGTATGCCCCGACTATGCTTGATATGCACGTTGCACTTGCCATGCCAGTGCAAGTAATCTCTATGTCATAATCAGAACTACTATCAAAAGCCATCTACAGTTAAAAAAGCTTAAATATCCGTAACAACAACCACTGATTGATAAGGTGTAATGTGTGTGTGTGTGTATATATGAAATATAAATATAACTATAGTATATGAGAATAAATGTTTCCTTTTTTACGTAAGATACTAATAATCTTTTAACAAATGTGTAAGACATATATGTATATATATATATATAGCAAACATATTGGGAAGGGTAGAGGGCTCTCATAATCAATATTTATAATGTTATTAATAATAATCTATTATTAAGATTTATTTGTGAATGTAGCAATCTGGTTACTTGAAGATCAAATTAATTCTCTTTTAAGGTTCAATAGTCTCTATTCCTAGTTACTGAATTATTTTTGAACTTTAGAGCTTTTTTTCCCTTCTTAATTTTTTTCTCTCTTAATTTTTTTTCCTTTTGAGTTAAATTATAAACTTAAATCAACCTGTTCTGAATTCCATTTAGTTTATTTTTTTTGCTTTGATGATTTGCTTGCCTTTTTTAATTTGTTTTTCTCTTACAACTCTTTGCTGTAGCAACTTTCCTGTCGATTTGCTTTGGTCGGATATAAAGTAAATCCTCTTTCAATTTTTTTCCTACTATAGCACAACAGCATATCAACACCCCCAATTTTACTTAAAGATATTATACATATAGGTAAGAAATATAATTATATTTCAGAAAAAATACAAGTAGATCTGGAAATGGGTGTTACAGTACTAAACAAACTGCTCTTCTCTTCTTCGGCTTTCCTGTCCCACGAAATTTGAACTTTTTGATCGAAAAATATTAAGAGAGGGGGTTTAGGGCTTCAAAGGTAGAGTGCGGATCAGGTGCGGGTAGGAATCTAACTAGGCCGGACTAACAATACCCGCAAACCGTTTGGAGCGGATCCATCGTTGTTCGGGTCGGTACGACTCGTGGTCATTGTTGGACCGTGTCGTGCCACCCAGGCCCAGCACGGTACGGGGCCCATGGCACGGATAGAGGCATGCCGGGCAGCACGCTGTGTCGATAGGCTGTCGTTCCGGGTCGGCTAGGTTGTCGTCTGGCCCGACCTGCCCCATATATGTAAAAAAATATAATATATATATATATATATATATATATATATATATATTATAAAACTAATAAAAAATATAAATTTAAACTTGTAAAAACTTGGTAGCTCTAAATGTAATTATTTAATAATTAGGAACTTCTTTTCTAAAATTTAAAATATAATGCTTATTTTGCAAAATATTTAATTTTGAGTAATATTTCAAGTGACTCGACCTAAATGTCCCTTAATAAAATATTGATTTCATTTGGAGCCACCAAACCGTGGAAATCAAAATTTTAAGGGACATTTGAGTCCAATCATCTTAAATATCACTCAAAATTAAATCTTTCTCAAAATGAAAACTATTTTAAATTTATAAAAAAAAGGTTCCTGGTCATTAAATAATTACATTTGGAACCACTGAACCTTAAATCTCCCTTAATTTAATTAGATTTGTTTCATATTTGACCCCTCAGGTCACGTAAGAGTGGTAATGTTCGTAGCTCCCGCTGGCGGGCTTGGGCAAAGCAAGCGTGGAAGCCAAGGCTCAGCCTTACCAATCATAATATATTTGTGTGTATAAATATATCTTTTTATCTTTTTAATTATTTATTTTTAATGTGTGATTTTTCATTTATAATATATGAATTTTTACTTTTTTCATTGAAAAAATATACATAATTTTATATACGTAATATATTTGATATTTTAAGATATCTTTATAGCTTATTTATGTATTTAAAAGCATATTTCTTTTGTATAAAAATATCTTAAAATATCATTTAAAAGTGGAAGTGTACAACGGACAGCCCCGGGACAATTCTTGTTGTTCCCTATGTTCATGGCCCAAGACACGGCCCGACCTATCAAATATAGGCCGAAGGACGAACCCAACACGATGTAACCTACCAAAGCTCTGGCGGAGCCCGAGGGCCCGTGATTAGCCATGGCAAGACACGGCACGCTAAGAATCGTGTCTAGCCGGCCACGCACGGCCCGTTGGATTAGGCACATACATTGATCCCGAAATAGGGACCGGTCAGAATTGATCACATAAATGATAATGTGCAAGCCCGGCAAAGGAGCCCGCCCGATCCCAACCCCGGCCTGTTTCCACTTGGTCGCCTACAAAAGAAAAGCCGTTTCAGGTCATTGCGTTATGAACCCTTTGGGGGCAGAGAGATGGGATTCAGAATATTAAGAAACATTGTTTGACTTCATCTGCACTCTCCTCCATGGATTTCGAGTTCGCGAGATCATTTCAGTTTAATAGATACTCGATTTCTGAAGAGAAGACCCTGTGATCACCCGGGTCAGGTGGATCCTAGGTTGATCGGGTTACGTGGAGTCGCCACCATCCATGCTATCTAACAAAACTCAAAGAAATCTGCTCAACAACACATGTAGGGCTGTAAATGAGCCGAGCCGAGCGGAGCTTTGCCCAACTCGACTCATAAATTACTAGCAAGGCTCAAACTCGGCTCAGGCTCGTTAAAAAATTTTAGGCTCTGAGCCGAGCCAAGCTTTGCCCAACTCAGCTCAGGCTTGTAAAAGCTCGGCTCGCAAGAAATTCAACTTATAAAAAATTTGACTCGTGAAAAAGCTTAAATTAGTACAAATGCATTAATATTATAATTGATAATTATTATTATATGTAATATAATATCTTAACATGTGTTTTTCACATTAATACATAATATATATAGGAATATGAACATATAATCTCATGTACAAACCGAGCAAGCCTAATACCCTAAACACATATGTTCATTCAAATTTCTAAAAAAATAATATAATATTGAAAAGTAACAATTACCTGTAGCAATCTATGCTCTGTTGTGCTATTCTGGCTTGAGCTCCCTCCGATGAGCTCGGCTTTGGATGGCGGGATCAGCAGCTTGATGAATTGCTGCGAATTGAGGGTTTGCTTGATGGTTTTTCAGGTGCTTCTGCTGGTTTAGATTGTTAGAACAGTTTTTTTGTGGGGTTGAGGTTATAGGGTTTTGAGGATAGAGAAGATGAGTGCTCTGCTGTGTGTGAAGAAGAAGGGACAAGGAAATAGGCTTGTGAGGATGAAGGCTGGAGTGGTGCGTTTGTGCGGAACAGAGAGGCCGAGAGAGATGGAATGGGATTGGACGGTGAGGTGGTGTTGAAGCTAATCAATCGACAGTGCGATTACGAGGAGTTAGGGAGCTAGTTGCTGCTGTTCGCAGCAGCAGTAGCAGCAGGGTAGAGGGAGAATGAACAGGTTTTCTGAATTCGGTTTGGATGAAGGATCTGCCGGATTCCGGGAGGCGCCATAGAAATGTGATCGGATGGGGAAGGTGCCGCCAAGGGTTGAGCGCCGCCGCCGAACAGCGCTCCCGGAAATGGGTTGAAGCCCAAGAGGGTTTAGGGTTTTTCCATTTGAGAGGAAGATGAATCGTCCCTTTCAATATGGGTAGTCCGTCGCTTTTATTGTCAGGAGGGGTTGTTTGGAATAAAGTTTCTTTTTCTTGGGGGTTTTGAAAAGAAGAAGTTGAATAAAACAAAAGAGTTAAGGGGATTTTTTAAATAATAAAAGAAATTGATATTTT
>JAUPMG010026359.1:0-14896 GCA_031762675.1 Pachysandra terminalis | reverse complement strand
GAGATCTCATATGGCAGTTACCAGATAAGGATCATGGATGAGGATGAGAAAAATCAGGAACATTTGAATTTAAATTTTAATCCATAACTGAATAACTTATCTTGATCCTTATTAAATAAGAAGATTGATCATCATCAAATAAGAAGATAAGTCTGGATTTAAAATTTAAAATAACATCATGTTCCAATCAAAACCCTATTAAACAACTCAAATCTTACCCTAATGATACTAAGTCATTAAAAACATAAAGCCAACTAATCCTATTAAAAATTCTATTGAAATCATCAAACAATATTCTAATTATAACTAAAGTCTTTATCATCTTCTTATCCTCCATCTTGATCCTCATAGTCCTTCTGTCCACCATCTATAGGTCCTAAAAAATGTTATGCTCGAAAGCATAATCTACACTTAGCTTAGTAAATAAACAAATTAAACAGCATTTAAGGTTGAAGTACTCTCCAATGGTATTCCATAGACAAAAATAGAATAGTTAGTATATACAAATAATGATAGGAATGATGTATTTGATGCAATATGATGTAATGTGCAAATGCAATGTGCTGGTTCAATTGTTAATGAATGTCATGCATGCTCATGCAACAATAAATATAATCATCACATGTGATTCATGCACAATCATATGATATGCAAATATACATGCTACTTGGCATTCGAATAGTGTATGTTCCCCACCCGATCTTAATCCGATACCAAGATGTCACACCAACGTGAATTCCATCCCCTTAATACAAGGCTGTGATAAATAAATTATTCTATGTGCTCATCATAGTTTCTAGGGGCTCCGACCTAAAGGACACAATTTCCTCACTTATTTACTATCATAGGGACTCATCTCATGGCCTCACTAATGTGAACTTTCCTCTTTGAACCATACATTAGTCGATCTACTAACAGACTTTTACTCTTATGATTCGGCTATTGGGAAGATCACTTCATCACCTATCATCTTACCACAAGTTTCTTGGGACCTCCATACATGGCTTATCCATCACCTTGGGAGTAAACAAAATAATAGGCCATCCTGGACTTCCTAACCAATATCATAATTTCCAGATTATGATAGCACTCATTATATCTATAAACTCCAGCAATATGGATCCACGGGGTAAAGTCAAGGCATTAGACCAAATCATGGTCATTATGCTCCATAGGCATATGTTGTGCAAGTGATTTGTGCACATTAACTAATTAAGCAATTTGTGTACATATGCAGATGTATTTTGAGATATAAAATATAATCATAATGAGTTATGGAACCATACCCAATCAATTCAAAATTTTACCCTTTGAGCAAATATAGCAAATCTTCCTCACTAGGTCATAAATTTAAAATATTCAATATTATTCAATTCCAGCACCACATATGTCTAATTAGGGTATTTTAAACATGCTTGCAAAATTTCAAAACAATTGGAGATAATTCCAAATTTTTGGCAAGCCGTTTACCCAGCCACTATCCAAACGCTAGGGTGCTCGGCTGCCACAGCGGCTAGCCGCTACCGAATCGACTACTCAAGCAGGGCCAAAAAAATATGCATAAAGGGTTGGTTGCATTGCGGCTAGCCGCCCTAGGTTTGGTTGCTTAGGCAGTTGCCCAAAAACACACCTAAGGGTGTCGGCTGACCAAGCGGCTAACCGCTACATTGCTAAACAGCCCATAACTAAAACGGCTAACCAAGTGGCTAGCCATTTGGCCTGTTGAACTGGCCCAAGAGTAGTCGGTTGCTCAAGCGACTAGCCGCTAAGCTAGCCAATGCTCAGGACAAGCCCAGAACATCATGATTTTTGGTCATAACACTTATTTTGGCCATAGATTTTTCAAAACACACATGTTAATATTTAATTGCAAATAAAACCCATATTTTATCTTATAGTTTATCTCATTGATTCACCTTGATATTCATATAGTATTAAAACCCAAAAATTTGATATTTTATCATGTTTTCATGAAGGAGTAGAAGATATAGAATTATACTGATTGTGCTATGTGATACTCAATGAATATGACATATGCACCTAGTTCATATAAAAAATAAAGTTTTATTTGAATACTTACCTCGAATTGTGAGTTGGTGTTGAGTAGAATACCTTCTTCTTCTTCTTCGTCTTCTAACTTGCCTTGATAGCTCCAGCAATTCTTCTTCTCTCTCTTCTCTTTGAATTATTAGTTTCATACGTTCAGCTCTATGGTTTATATAGTTTTCTAGTTTTAGTTTGTAGTAATCTATGAGTCTTAATTGGTTTGGATTTAATGCTATTTCTCTACCCTTAGATTAGATTAGTAAGTTTCTATGTAGTCTCAACCATTGATCTTAAGTGTCCTAATTATAGTTGGATTAATCATTAATTCCTATCAAGCTTAGCCTTTATTAAATTAGAATCCTTCTTATTTTATTCTTTATTAGATGCTAGCCATTAAATTAGATTAGTTAAATTCTAACCCTTAGATTAAGATTCCTAATTATAGTTAAACTAATACTTTAACCTCCTTTATTTACTAAATCCTAACATAATTAGAACTCCTATTATCCTTATTTAAATCTCAGATAATTAATTTGTGTTCTAGTCTTAATTAAACTAATTTTTAATTATCTATTTAATTTGAATCCTAGTTAAGTTATAATTAGTATTAAATTTAATTAAATTTCAGCCATTAGATTAGATTAGATTAAATATTTCTACGAAATCCTAACCACACATTATAACTTATGAGGGTTATGATTGTGTGTGATGCACTTAGTTTCCTACAGTGTAACCCACTAATCACAACAAGTCAAAGTCAAACATGACTGCCAATTTATTAAAATTTTAAATTGACTCCTATTTTTTAATTAATTACATATTAATCCTATTATTTTATTTTGGGCACTACAAATCATAGCTTTACCGGCAGTCAACAACCGCGGTAATAGATTATAAAACCGCCCCCCACTTACAATAGAGGCACTATGTAAACCGTGCAAATCACTTTGCCGGTGTTTGCGGCCGGTGAGTGCCTGTTTTAATAGAAAATATAGTGGCAGCCAGCCACCGCATATATATATTCAGGCGGTCAATCAATGCCGATTATATAAGAACCAAATTATAGGGGCAGCCAACAACCGCCGGAGAATTGGTTTAAATGGGCATACGCCTCACCTCCTGTATATAATTAAATTCTTTTTATTATATAAATAAAAAATATTTCAAAATTATACTCTGCAAGAACATCCACCAATCCATCCATCCACTTAACACAACAATGGTCATTCAAGATTTGCAAGTTTTTGAAACAGAGAATTTCAAATCCTCCTCTTATACTCTGCAAGAACATCTACCAATCCATCCATCCACTTAACACAGCAACCAATCAACCAATAAAGAATTTCCGTACAAATCACAATGTTTTTATTTCGGGAATATTGCAAAACCTAAAGAAAAAAACAAGACACAATGTTTCCCCATCAGCCTCTGGCTCTTTCTGTGATGTGAAATTTTGAACCTGTATGATTTTTTCTAAGACTAACCAACCATCCTAAACTGTGACCTCACTGCCCTATTTGTCCTATGAGGATGGGTTCCTCCTACAAAGAACCCGTTTTCTACCGACCGAAACCTGCACATCCCATCTTTACTTCCATATAAGGCTTCCATATTTTGAATCCTGACTTGCTCATAAGCTTCCACGGTCTACAGAAATCAAGAAGCCTAAAAGCAAATGCTTGTTCCAAAAAAAAAAAAAATGAGATACAAACATCCATAGAAAAGTAGACACCAAAACAATGAGATAAAAGCATCCTTGAGAACAATATTTGGGAGGTGAAGTCGATAGTTCGACTCCATCGTTACTCTTTCAGCCCATTCTGTCCACTGCTGCTGCTAGTAGTACCTGCTGCATCACAACCTGGAACTGATCAGATCAGAAGAAAGAGAAAGAACCCTAGATAACAATAGGACGGATTCCTGAAAAAGAATTGCAATTAAAAGGTTAATGTGTTGAATTATCGAGAACGGAAAGATGATCTAAAATTAAACTCGTATATGCTTATGGAAAAAAAAAACACATCAAATACGACCTAAGACGCATAAATCTGCAATCGGATTACAAAGATGCAGAATAATATTCTAAATAGCTTGTAAGAACGAACGATCATTCATTCTTATTACCCAAAAGCAACTTTGATATCAAGAGAGAAACAAAGATATCAAACCTTGGATGAACTCAAAAGTCAGACTGTAGCTATCTATATTTGATTATCAGTTTACCCAACAGAAACTGAAATTCAAACATGTAAACATCCTAACTCAATCACACCCTAATTTTTCAGAACTTAAAAAAAGAAGTGTTTGGTAATTTGTATTTCATTCTTAAGATCTTCCACCTTTTCCATTTGGCAACACTTTCCAACCCTTAAACAGGTTACGCAGGTTGGTTTTCTCAACCTGTTTATTAAACAAGTGGACTTGGGTTGAACATCAATACCTGACCCATTACCAACTCTACATAACAATTCGTTGACCATTCATTTCACTTCACATTAGTGAATTTGAAAGTAAAACAACAACTCATGCATAGGAAATTTTTTTTTTAATTATGTCCAGCTTTTAATGCAAGGAATACGTAGAATCTGCTGACCTTCAAAACATGCTGAAGTATCCAAGCCAACAAGTTTACAGAAACATAATTTTTTTACTCCTTTTAGCAACCAACAATATCCACATATTCATATGCACATGCACGCTCTCTCACAAAACAACTCCTACTTGGCAGCATACATGCCATTTAAAGAAAGTTTGATACCTCTTGAAGGGCTACCAAAGCTTCCGCAGTCCAACGAGAAATTTGTGGGGCAAACAAGTTGCTGTATTCTTTTACCTGGAACAAATGACAAAGATCATTACCAAGAATGACATGGACCTCAGTTTCAATTTTGAACAAGCTTAGTTGGATAAAAGTACTATACATTGCATACTAGAAAACACAATGTTATCCGAGAGCCACACCCACATACTTTATATAAAAAATGTGGAACTGAAAGCATTACAAAATATGAACTAGATAAAATGCAAGGTTTATCAAAACCCAATGCTAATAAACGATAATTTCCTCAAACTAACTCAGAAAATTTACAAGGTTAATCCTCGAATTAACCTTGTAAATTTTCTGAACCATTTTTAGGGTTAATTGTAGGAGTTTCTATATAAACATTATTTTAGGTAATGTGGCCGAGACTTCTCTATTTAGGATGAAATTGTGGGTTTTTCTTTGAAGCGAGATCACTTATTGGAATCAGAATATTTTGGGATTGCCGTATGAGAGAGGTCTAGGGTGTTTTTTTGTGATCCAGTTATTGGGTTCTTGTGGTTTAGAGTACGATTCTTATTAGATCATTTTTTGGCCTGGTTTTTCTAATGTAGTCTTCACCTTATAGTGGAAGATCTTTTGCTTGTCTTCGCCTGTGAACATGCCCTGTTTTGGCCTTTTGGGTGAGCCATGTATATCCTTGTGTTGTGGTTTAGCTGTTTCCTTACCCTATATCGTTGATTATTTTCACACATTGCACAACTCAAAGTCAGGGCAGTTTTGCACAACACTAACAAAGGCTTCCATTATATAGAACCTTCTATTCTAGTCTAGAAGAAGAAGATACAGACAGAGGGCTACAAATAAAACCGTCTTGGCTTTGGTCAATTTACAACACAAACGATTGGGAATATACTGGTTGGCTCAAAACCCAACTTTAAAATGTTAAGAAGAACCTATTTATCTAAATATTGTTGGAACTAATCTCTGATAAATTGCACTGATTAAATAACACAAGTAATAATTAAACCAGAAATTAAACAAACTTATACTCACAGGACGATGGATGTCGATTACAACAACACAACAGCAATGAACAAATCTGTAATAGAACAGTAGAAGACTCATTCGTTAGTACTGATCGAGGCGCGGAAGAATCTGTTGTCCTTAAGAATCGAATTCACCCCACTCGGTAATTCCTCAGTGCAAATGGCTACTGGCGATCGACCTCCAGGATACAACGACCCAGACTCAGTTTGCGTGCACTCGCAGTACGAACGTCTCGAACTTGTCAGAACACCCAAATAGAAATAGTTAACTAGATAGTAAAACAGAGCTTAAAGAGAAGAGAAACTGTGCTTTTTCTTAGTCTTCTCTACAAAGACCTCATGTCTCTTATATAGAGATGAAGACAACTGTCCACTAAGAGACGTGGCTCTTATTGGACCTATTAATTCTCTAACTCTTTTGACCAAGTCTAGTAGCCGTTTAAAAACGGCTATAAACTGAATTAACAAATTAATTAATTATAATTTATTTAAAACATAAAAAAACATATAGGCAGGGACGGGTCAATCAAGTCTTATTAGACACCATACCACACTATGCCCCGACCCGACCGACCAGACGGACAGACGACGACGCCCGGACAACCCCAACAATGTCCCTCCATCACATTCTCCTTTGTTGGGTCTCCAACCCAACTTCAACCAATCCTTATATATATACACAAGGAAGGAGAAGTGAAGTTCCAATGTGGGATTCTCCTCCTACAAACACAAGACTTTAAAATGGGAGGGAAGATTCAAAATTTCATGAAAAACCAAAAGTTAAAATCTTAAATTTGAAATCACAAAAGACAAAACTTGTTTTAGAAAAAAGAACATTGTTAGACAAGTCCAAATGTTTTAGAAGCCCATAATTAGTCCCATAAATTTGATACATATTCAACAATCCCCCACATGGATCAAATTGTATAATAAAATAGTTAAATAAGAAAAATTGGGCAAGAACAAGATGCAATGATATCGATGTCTTACAGACCTGAATCGACATTTAGTGTTAATAAATCGTGATCCACAGATATACGGTGAAAAAATTCTTGACCCTAACATCCAATTGTGAACCAAGCAGATTTATCACACATAACTCATTCAGTGTCTGACAAGTTCTCGATTGGGCACTTTATGGCCAGGCGCCAGTCACGCTCCAGATCCCATGACTCACATCCCTAGGTGGGAAGGCACGGATCACGAGGTGCAACCTTCGGGATACATTTCTAAACCGCGGATTTCATATCAAACAAGGCATGAGAAAGCCCTCAATTTAATTCAAAATAAGTCAGAGTAGCAAAGGCGGAAATAAATACTATCTATTACATCAGAGTTTTCAACGTAAAAACTTCAAAGGCTTCAGAAGAGCAGTACATCCAAATAAAATAAACATAATGTCATAATCAAATATGAAATCTAAAATCCATCTATAATCACAAGTCCAAGTCTCCTCGTCTGTGAGTAATATATCAATCTGCAGTTATGAAACACTGCATGAGTATAGAATACTCAGCAAGCATGATCCAGATAACATACAATGATAATATGATTATAAAATCGTCCGATAAACCAGTAATACGATAAACAAAATAAACTATGATATTATATGATGAATATGAATGTGAAATACAATGCTCTAATATGCTCATCCAATGAACACAATATGATATGTAAGTAATGCACCTATGATTAGATGTCGTGCTAAGTGTCTTTAGGTATCCAGTTCAGAACATGTATATCAGGAACAACCGGCAATCCCCCTTGCTGATCTCAGGGCTAATCCATGGTTCAACGGCCACCATCTCTACTCTTTTGTAGGACTTTCAACCTACAGTAATAGGCAACCTAAACATCTTTTCTTCTAAGGAACACCTAATCTTTCAACAATCATATCATGAATGCCTATCCTGAGAAATCCATATGATGTAATCCCGTGAAAGCTACTTATGCGCTCATACACGGCAGTAATCCAATGGAAGACCTCATAAGCATTCCTATGATGCTTTGGATATACAAATGATATGTTCCCGTGAAAGCGTACACGCAAGTAATCCAATGGAACATATCATAGGTATTCTCATTCACAACTCCAGTCATTACATAATAATTCTGGCCATCCCTCCACCTAACAGGTGGGTAATCCATCCATATGTGGGAAATCTATCCACATAAGTGCAAAACCATCCACAAAAGTGGAAAATCCATCCACTACGATAAGTGAAAAATCGCATCCACTAAATATAAGTGGGAAATCCATCCACTACGAAAATGGGTAATCACAACTCTCAGTAACCTTGAAGAATGGTTACAATTTGGTTCACATATTTGTCATATAGATTATAGGGTTAATTCTGTTAAAAATCTGTGTTCTGTGCTACTGCGCTTGATCCCACAGGAATTGCGCTCGATCGCACATTCCAAAAAACAGTGTTCTGGGCTATAATTCTACTTCGACCTACAGTCACTAGTTTAGCCATATCTTTTTAAATACACATCGGCATCGCCTCAAATTTGTTTTGGCGTCTTCCTAACTAATAAGAGAATCTAAAATAAAATATAAAATAAATTATACAAATTATTTACATATGTTCTATAATTGATAGCTTAGATTGGCATATGCTCGGTAATTTTTCTAGAATGCAAGAAAAGTGTTTCATGCATCCATTTCACATACGAAATCCCTTAAAAACATACTAACATTCAAAACACAACCAAATATGATCATAATCATAAATAATCATTTATTTCATAACATCAAATTACTTCATGAAAATCAAACATAAACAGTCCAGTTTCTAATATTATTATGTAAACTATTTTCTGGAAATCGTACTATTCACAAATCATGGAAATCAACATATAAATTTGATAATCATGCTCAAAGACCAAATCAACAGTAAACTAATAAACTTGAACCATACAATAATTGTAGAAGACCGGATAAACTACTTGGTAATTTCTCAGATTTTCTGAAATCATTCTTCCTTCTTCCTTCTTCTTTTTCTGCAGAAACCACTCAAGATCTCAGTTGTACTCTCCTAGCCATTCCCTTTGTGTTTTTAAGACAAAGATTGTCTCTTCCTTTTCCCAAGTCAAAGGTTAATAGGGTAGCTTAATTTACTTTGTTTAGCTAAGTTAGTTAGTCCACTAACCAAAGCAAGTCTTACTATCTACGTTTCAGCTAATGGAAGGAAGTTTGTTGTTCACGTTTTGGCTAATGGATTAAAGTTTCTAAATTTCAGTTATTACCCCTTTGTAAAGGTAATAACACATTAGCCCCTAAGACAACATAAGATAATTATAAATATACCCCCATACTTGTATTAATTCAACTATAAACTAAAAAATTAAATAATGATTCTTTTTAAAGGTCCGGGTCATTACTATCCTCCTTAAAAGAATTTCGTCCCCGAAATTACGCACCTTAATTCGAGAACAAATGAGGATACCGCTCCCGAATCTCTGATTCCAATTCCCAAGAAGCTTCAGTCGTGTCGTGATGACTCCACTGAACTTTCACCAAGGGAATGGTCCTAGTACGCAAGACTTGTTCTTTTCGATCTAGAATCAGTATAGGTTGTTCTATGTAAGATACGTCCTCCCTCAGCCGCAATTCACTCCAATCAACAATATGTGATGGGTCGGGCTCGTACTTCCGTAGCATAGACACATGGAATACATTATGTACGGATGATAGTTGCGTAGGTAGAGCCACCCTAAACGCCACCTTTCCAATCTTCTCCAATATTTGGAATGGTCCAACATACCTTGGAGCAAGTTTCCCTTTCTTTCCAAACCTCATCACCTCCTTCATCAGTGATACTTTCAGAAACACATGATCACCCACATTGAATTCCAGATCTCTCCTTCTATTATCAGCATAACTCTTCTGTCTGCTTTGCGCTCCCCTCAATCTCTCTCTGATCAGTTTTACCTTATCTGTAGTCTCTCGTACTAGTTCGGGTCCAAGAATACTACTCTCTCCAACCTCTGCCCAACATACTGGCGATCGACAAGGTCTCCCGTACAACGCCTCGAAAGGAACCATACCAATGCTTGAGTGATAGCTGTTGTTGTAAGAGAATTCTACCAAAGGTAGATGTTCTCCCCAACTACCTCCAAAATCCAAAGCACATGCTCGTTGCATATCCTCCAAGACCGGATTCACCCTCTCAGTCTATCCACCAGTCTACGGATGGTATGCAGTACTGAAGTCCAACTGAGTTCCCATCGCCTTCTGCAAGCTCTCCCAGAACTTCGATGCAAACAATGATCCACGATCAGATACTATGCTCACAGGCACACCATGTAGTCGAACTATCTCACGTACATACAGCTTAGCAATCTCCTCGGCTGTAACTGAAGTCCGAACTGGTAGGAAATGAGCTGATTTGGTGAGTCTGTCTACCACCACCCAAATCAAGTCCAAATTCCCACGAGTCTTAGGCAAACCAGAGATAAAATCCATTGTCACGTACTCTCATTTCCATTATACCACTGGTAATGGTTGCAGTAGCCATGCTAATCTCTGATGTTCAGATCTCACTTGCTGACAAGTGAAACACCTCGCCACGAACTGAATTATCTCCCTCTTCATTCCAGACCACCAATAATTCTTCCTCAAGTCACGATAAATCTTGGTACTTCCTGGATGAATGGAATACCGTGAACTGTGAGATTCCTCTAAGATCTCCCTCATGATCCCTTGGTCATCTGATACACACAGTCTACCCTGATATCTAATCAGTCCATCTGTGTGCACTGCCCAATCTGGCTTCTTCTCATCTGCTGCCAACAACTGCAACTCCTGATCTGATTTCTACCCAACTTCAATACGGTTCTCCAATGATGGTTTCACAACCATATTGAAGAGTAAACTGCCTCGGTTCTCATTCATTGGCCCAATCCTCAAGTCTGCAAAAGCCTTCTGTAAACTCCACTCCTAACGCATCATCTGTGCTAACACACCACGAGGTCTCCTGCTCAAAGCATCTGCCACAACATTTTCCTTCCATTAATGGTAGTGAGTGTAGTGATATAGTCGCTAAGTAACTCAACCCACCTCCTCTGGCGCATGTTAAGGTCCTTCTGAGTAAAGATGTACTTCAGACTCTTACGATCTAAATACAACTCAAACTCCTCTCGGTATAAGTAGTGTTTACACAGTTTCAAAGCAAAGACAACCGCGGCCAACTCAAGATAATGAGTAGGATAGTTGCGCTCATGTGTCTTAAGCTGTCGCAATGCATATGCCACTACTCTCCCATCCTGCATCAAAATTGCTCCAAGTCCCTACAAGGATGCATCTGTGTACACCTCCATCATCCGTCCACTCATTGGAACTACTAACACAGGTGTTGTGGTAAGTCTCTTCTTTAACTCTTCAAATAATGCTTCACACCTGTCATCCCATTCAAATTTCACGTCCTTCCTAGTTAATCGAGTCAAAGGTGCTCATATGATAGAAAATTTCTCGATGAACTTCCTGTAGTAACTTGCCAAACCAAGGAAACTTCTAATCTCAGACGCATTCTTCGGTCTTGCCCATCCTATCACAACATCCATGTTTGAAGGATCTACTGAAATACCCTTCCTTGACACAACATGCACAAGGAATTTCACTTCCTCCTTCCAGAAGTCACACTTCTCAAACTTGGCAAACAGCTGATGCTCACTAAGTATCTGCAACACAATTCGTAGATGCTCATCATGTTGTTCCCGAGTCAGAGAGTAGATCAGAATATCATCAATAAATACTCACAAACTGATCTAGATAGGGTCGAAACACCCTATGCATCAGATCTATAAAAGCGACTGGTGCATTCGTTAACCCAAATGGCATCACCACGAACTCAAAATGGCCATATCGGGTACGAAAAGCCATCTTATGAATATCCTCCTCCTTGATCCTCAGTTGATGGTAACCCGATCTCAAATCTATCTTGGAGAAATACTACACTTCCCTCAACTGATCAAATAAGTCATCAATCCTAGGTAGTGGGTATTTGTTTTTAATAGTGACCCGGTTCAACCGCCTTTAGTCCACACACAATCTGAATGATCCATCCTTCTTTTTGAAAAACAGAACTGGTGCACCTCATGGAAACGTACTCGGTCTGATAAACCAAGTGCACTCAATTCATCCAACTGCTTCTTGAACTCACGTAACTCTGTCAGAGCCATCCGATAAATCACGAGTGATATAGGAGAAGTACCTGGCATCAAGTCAATGCAGAACTCAATCTCTCTCCTAGGACGTAAGTTAGTAATATCATGGTAGACTGTCTCAAAGTCACATACAGTCGGGATGTCTCCTAAGGACAACTAACTCGCACCATCTAGTCAAATACAACGGTCTTCTCAAAACAGTTCACTTTGGCATGATAGGTAGCAAGACAATCCATACCAAAGATCACATCAAACTCTACAATGTCTAGTACAATCAAGTCAGTCGCCAGGTTCAGATCTCCAACTCTCACCACACAGGCACGACACACCCGGTGTAGCGTACCAATACTACCCACTGGATTGACTATACTGACAGGTATCTTTAGTATGCTACACTCCAGCCCAAGGAATAACATAAATATACAAGAAATAAATGAATGTGATGCTCTCGAGTCAAACAACACATGAGCAGGTGTATGAAATAGATCTAAAGTACCCTCCACGACAGCGTTGGCGGCACTATCATCCCAATAAGCCGTCTAAGTATTTGTCATAGCATTGGCCTTGCAAGCCTGAGCCTGACACTGACGTTGCCTACAATCCTTCTGAAGATGGCCCGGCTTGCCACAATTGTAGCATACGCGCGAATCCCTCCGTCTGACCTGCCGCTACTGGTTCTGTTGTGGTGGTGGTGGTGGATGTGACTGAGTACCAGCTGTCACTGGTGCAACTGTAGTAGTATCAGGTGGTGGTGCTCTCCTCTGTCGGTCATCACCCTTGTGGTGCCTATCCGACCCATGTCCCTGGCGATAGGGATGGAAACATCCTCCCCAGTTATGTCTAGGCTGCTGATCCTCTGTCTAGAATATCTATCCAAATCACGCTACACATGTCTGGCAAACTCCAAGACTTCTGAATAAGTCCCGAGTCGTTATGGTATTACTCTGAACCCAATTGCTGGTCGAAGTCCCTCCTCAAACTTAGCTGCTCGGTCTGCCTCCTCTGCCACCATGCGCAGTGCATGCATGGACATCCTGGCAAAGCTGGTCTCATACTGGATCACAGTCTTACTCCCTTGCTCCAGTTTCATGAAATCTAGCGCCATCTGTTGATGATAGCTACTAGGTAGAAAAGTATCCAAGAATCTACACATGTAAGTAGTCCAAGGCATTGCTCCTACATGATTCCTCTTCTTCATCGTCCACCAGTGCAGTGCTTCACCTTTTAGCATAAAAGTGGCAAGCTTCGTCTGCTCATCCTCAGGACAGTCCATCATCCTGAAGATCCTCTCAATGTCAAGTAACCAGTCCTGGGCTAGTTGCGGTTCACCCACACCATCGTAGGTAGGTGGTGACAACTTCTTGAACCGTTCCAGCCAAGACGTAGGTGTTGCAGCTGCTATCATCAGCCTATCCTCTGCCCTCAGCATCTGATTGCACTGTATGGTAGCCATATCTCCCAGTATACAATATAGTTCCTCTAGTCGAAGTTCATTCTCACATCTAGTACCGGAAGATGATGCTCCATCTGGAATGGATTTACCCCTCCTTCCTGCCATCTACAATTTCACCACAAGGTTCAGGAGTCATTAATCCTACTTCTAACCTAATGTTTATATGCAAACAAACATACAATCACATAAAGCAATCAACACACAATCCTAAGAAACATTTCTAAGTTTCTCCACCTAGCTTGTGGTTTTTATGTAATTCTAATTCTAAGTTTTCTCATCTTCCAACTCTGTTATGAAAACCATTGCTCTGATACCAATCTGTTACACCCCAGATCCCATGACTCACATCCCTAGGTGGGAAGGCACAGATCACAAGGTGCAACCTTCGAGATTCATTTCTGGACCGCGGATTTCATATCGAACAAGGCATAAGAAAGCCCTCAATTTAATTCATAATAAGTCAGAGTAGCAAAAGCAGAAATAAATACTATCTATTACATCCGAGTTTTCAACGTAAAAACTTCAAAGGCTTCAGAAGAGCCGTACACCCAAATAAAATAAACATAATGTTAGAATCAAATATGAAATCTAAAATCCATCCGTAATCACACATCCAAGTCTCTTCGTCTGTAAGTACTATATCAATTTGCAGTTATGAAACATTGCATGAGTATAGAATACTCAGCAAGCATGATCCAGATAACATATAATGATAATATGATTATAAAATCATCCGATAAACCAGTAATACGATAAACAAAATAAACTATGATATGATATGATGAATATGAATGTCAAATACAATGCTCTAATATGCTCATCCAATGAACACAATATGATATGCAAGTAATGCACCTATGATCAGATGTCATGCTAAGTTTCCTTAGGTATCCAATTCGGAACATGTGTTCCAGGAACAACCGGCAAGCCCCCTCGCTGATCCGGGCTCTAACCCATGGTTCAACGGCCACCATCTCTACTCTTTTGTAGGACTTTCAACCTACAGGAATAGGCAACCCAAACATCTTTTCTTCTAAGGAACACCTAACCTTTCAATAATCATAGCATGAGTGCCTATCCTAGGGGATCCAAATGATGTAATCTCGTGAAAGCTACTTACGCGCTATACACGCAAGTAATCCAATGGAATACCTCATAAGCATTCCTATGACGCTTTGGATATACATATGATATGTTCCCGTGAAAACTACTTACGCGCTCATACACGCAAGTAATCCAATGGAACACATCATAAGTATTCCCATTCACAACTCCAGTCATTACATAACAATTCTAGTCATCCCTCCACCTCACAGGTGGGTAATTGTCACGCCCCGAATCCCCAAAATATGACACGTGTACACACACGTGCATAATCTGGTATTCCAAGCCGTGACTCTCACCCTCAACCAACAA
>JAUPMG010026308.1:0-14899 GCA_031762675.1 Pachysandra terminalis | reverse complement strand
GTAAATGGGTCTGGTCGTCCGCGGGTCAGCTTGAGCAGGGCACGACACGGGTCGTGTCGGCTCGGGCATGGAACCTAGGTCGTGCCCATGCTAGGCCTAGGGCTAGGGCCCAGTGTGCCGTGTCAGCACACGACATGATAGAGCATGGCATGGCCCAGGCGCTAGCCCAGCACGGCAGACGAGTCCAACACTCAAGCGGCCCACGTCGGCTCAAGTGTCCAAACCCTGGCCAAAACTAGCTATTCTTGCTAATAACGACTATTTTGGTCGGATTTTCACTAAAACTTATATTTTTATCAAATGGCCCTCCCAACAGCCAAAACATGACTAGTTTAAGGGCAAATGTGGTCTTACTGACACTAAGACACACGTATAAATAGAAAACCATTCTCATTTCAACTCACAACAATCTCAATCTCTCTTCAACTCTCAAGAACTCTGTCTCCTTCTCTTGAATTTAAGTTTAGAAAAATTACATATAAGCCCTACTTTACAGTTTTATCTTCCTTTTTGTCCTCTATAATTTTGCTACCTACTTATCCTTCCTACGTTACAATTTATTTGTCATTTCAGTTCTATAATAGAGCCAACTAGGATAAAGCAACATTCTAAAATCAAAAAATTAAAATTAAAACTTATAAAAGTACCCACCCCTACCACCCCACCACCACCACGCTCATCCCACGACCACCACCACCCCAAACCCACCACAACCACCACCACCCTCACCCCAACCACCGACCCCCACCCATCCTTACCACCACCACCACCATTGTTGGGGTGGTGGTCGTGGGGTGACGGTGGTGATGGTGGTGGTGTCATGCCCCGCTAATCCCCATTCGGGAGGCACGGATCATGAGGTGAAGCCTTCGGGATCCATTTCTGGACGGCTGATTGTCATGTCAAATTCACAATTAATAAAAGCAATTATTATTACTTTCATTAAATACTCAGAATACGGAAGCGCAAAAAGAATAAATACCCGAGTATGCGGAAAAACTCGTGATAACAAAGTCCTCATTCCACCTCAACCTGCAACATAATAAGTTGCGTGAGCTTGGAATACCAGTAAGAGACAATCTATACCGAATCATCACAATATCCATGCGCTCAAATAGAATAAATTCAAGAATTTATGATTGGCAGGAATAATTTATAATCATTCACACAAATACAAAATGACATGAGTTATGTATGAGATGATACATTCAAATGACACTAATGACATGCTCAAATAATGGAATACAATGATAATGTGCAAATGTATGTACAATCCAAGATTTCATGTTTAGTTACTCATTGGGATCGATATGACTGAATTTCTAGGGATAACCACCATGACATATTACAACCTGACTGGACTTCTGGAAATGTATCCCGAGGTACAATACAACCTTTGACTGGTCTTCTGGGAATATAACCCAAGGTACAGTACAACCTTTGACTGGATTTCTTGGAACATAACCCGAGGTACAGTACAACCTCTGACTAGATTTCTCGGAACATAACCCAAGGTACAGTACAACCTCTGACTGGTCCTATCACAGGAACCTAGTACTCATTCTCTCAACAGTTCACCATAATTCATCAAGTATGCATGCAGAACTTAGGACCGTAATAATAATTCTCGTAGACACTATCCACGCGCCAATACAAATGGATAATCTACTAGGAAGCATCATAAGTTTCCTATCACGTGTACAAACACAACACACAATAAGCATATCAAACATACTCTATCTGTCGCTACCCGGTTGATCCAGACAGCTTAATCATATCCACTTCATCCCTCACATCGTATTGAACGGGATAAGTAATTCACTATTACCAGTATAAACATGAGATGTTATACATGTCAAGTCAGCCCAACAATATTCCCTTAACTTACCAGCCTTCCTATGTCCTGTCACTAAGACATTACGAGGTGGACACAAGAACACACAATCTCCCGCACTCATAGATCATATGGTAGGATTCTGGTGATAATATCCGTACAAAACTGTTCATGCGCCCATACACACAAACAATCCGCTGGTTACCATCATAGGTGCCCTTTCACATCACGAGAATGATTACCAGTGATAGCACCCCTCAAAAGCTGCCTGTGCGCCCATACACATAAACAATCCATTGAATGCAATCACAGGTATTTCCTCGTAATTCCATGCACAACATAATATTGGCCTTCTAGGTTTATATCATTTGGTTGGGGTCTGTATCACCCTGACATTGTGTAAACATTCCTTAGAATTCGATAAATCTAAATATACCCTCTTTCACTGTAGGAAATTCATCCTAAACAGTCATTAAGTCCAAATCAAATCCATCAGTAGGCTGGTCGGTGTACCGACTCCTACCGATCAACGTAGACTATTTCTACAAATATGCTCTATCGGTAGGCTGGTCGGTGTATCGACGCCTACTGATCAATTATAAAAGTCTACTGTTGGTAGGCCCGTCGGTGTATCGACGCCTACTGATCAACTCTAAAAATCCCCTGTTGGTAGGCCCCGTCGGTGTACCGACGATGCCTACCGACCCACGACAGTGGTCCTCTGTCGGTAGAGTCGTCGGTGTACCAACGTCTACCGACCAACATAAAAAGGTGTCTTCGGTAGGTATACTGACACCTACTTATAAAACTAACATATATCATTAATGCATCGGTAGGCTGGTCGATGTACCGACGAACCTACCGATGGTTCACGAAGGGCTTTTCTGGGTTTTTAACCTAGAGATTTGAACCTGGTTTTTAGCACAACTCATACCTATAATTGAAATTCCTTATACAACACATCAAATCAATAAATTCAACATGGTAATTTCATCTTTCAATACAAATGAGTAAGAAATCATCGAATCGAAATCATCTTCGGAGTGTAAATACAAAACTTTCTATAATACTGTGAGACCATACAGAAATGTAACATACCTCTAATACTGAGATCCAGATCTGGGTTTCCATTCTCCAAAAATCTTTCCCTTTTCTTCACAATAGTGACCCTGCAAATGGAAAATGAGTAGAGACACAAGGACTCCATCCCTTCATTCTCTTCCCACTCCATCCATGATCAACCCACGACTTCCACCACGCAATACCATGCATTCAAAATTAAATATGGTTTCATATTATCATATAATACCCTTTAAGCTTCCTAATTTCACCTTGACCCCCAAATGAGATAATTCAACTTCAATTACTAACCAAATGTTCTAATTAGCCCGTTTATCCACCAATTAATTTTTTTGAAAAATGTTCACTGATTTGATAAAAATCCTTTTTAATTAATTATAATTTAGAATTACTAGGTTCGGGTCATTACATTCTCTCCTCCTTCAAGAAATTTCGTCCCCAAAATTTGTATGACCTAGGTTCTCTTAATCACTACTACCTATAATTACAGTAATTCTTCTACTATACTATCAACTTACATTCATTCAATTCTTACACCCATAGTTACATTTGAATAGTCAGATTAATCATGGTATTGATCTAGACATGACTAGTCACATAATCATAATTTCACATCATACAACCATGTCATGTACAGCCCATGGCAGAATTCACAAACATAAAGGTGATCATTCCTCATACATTGGAATAAAGGTGTTCATTCAAAATTCAACATAAGTTTTTCAAACACATGCAAACATAGCTAGTATCATCATACATGATCATAAGTTTCCGGATTGCTAAACCCATGACATCCAAGGTAAAATTAAGAGAAACATAAATATCAGAGAATCCATCCCTCTCCCTTACAGAATATGTGCCCTCCTACTTCGTGCTCTGCTCCTGTGGAACCACATCACCTGGCTTGCGACAGGATGAAGCGCTCTTCTGTACGAAACGTGTGAGTTTGTCCATAGCTCACTCCAATACTGACCGATGCTCATGGAACTCAGCCCTCAACTCAGTGGTAGTCCTCTCGAGAGCAGTCAATCTGGTCTCGATAGATCTGTCCCCACTAGTATGGTAGGTGGTAGGAAATCTGGAGGCAGGCACTGCTGATGAATTCTCTGGTTGTGTAGAGGGTGCATCTGTCTGTGGTTCAAGTATGGTCTCCTCTCCGCTCTCTCTGTTGGTCAAATCGGGATTGGGTGGTCTCAGTACCATAGACGCTATGTTGTAACTACTATAAGGACGCGCAATGTCCTTTCCTTCAGCATCGGGCATTGGTAACCCCCACTTTTGGGCCAAAGTGGTCATCAAGCAAGCAAAAGGTAATTGACTCGTCTTCCTAGGGTACTGAATAGTACAGATGATGTGTTGCATGATGATGCTTGGCAAGCAAGGCTGGCGTCTCAAAGATAACTGGTTCAGGATCTGAACCATATATGATGCCAAGTTTGTGGGGTTTCCGGTCCTAGGGTACACGTTCGTGAGAAATATGTTGTGAAGAATTTGGTAGGGTTCAAGCGTGGCAGTGGCTGGGAGTGTGTTACCATTCCTCCACTACACTGCACTTCCACAGAGTCTAAGTCGCATCATGCCGTTCGGTTTTCTGTAATTCTAGTAAATGTCTCATGGAGGGGTTTAATGTTAACCCCATAATTTCTGCCACTAAAGATGTATCCAAGCGGTACGTGGCTCCCTCAATTTCAAATTCAATAAGTTTCTCACACTATACCCGGCTATAGATGAGTACATGATCTGGGTGATGGTAGGATACACCGACCCACCCCAAGACAAAATTGGTAACCACCTCGCCCTGTCAAGTATGTCTACCACGATGTACGGTCTAATGTCGCCAATGACAACCGGTCTCTACAAAATAATATATTTATTGAAGAGTGTGTGAGATATCACCTATTCGATTTCGGATGACCCATGTTGAGACAATACCCTATGCACTTGTTCCAACGACTTCTTCGCAAATCTCAGTTTTCGGCCGGTGTTGGGATGAACTTGCATCGTGTTATTGCCCCTTTTTCTTGGACATCCTTTGCTTCTTACTCGGGCTTGGTTCACTTGTCCTCTTCGTTCTTACCATTGTTTAGAATGTGGAGAATGGAAGTATAGAAGAAAGTGGGAAACTAGGTTTTTCTTCTCCAAGAATGGAGAGAGATGATCAATGGAGATGGTGAGGGGTTTGAGAGTGTCTGCTAGGGTTTAGAGAGGTTTATCAGAGGTTAGGGTTTGAATAGGAACGAATAAGTGAGAAAAACCTTTATGATTTGAGGTTTTAAAAATGCTCGGTATCGTTACCCCCGTGTCATCGGTGCACCGATGGGTACCGATTGATCGAAGTTAATAGATCCATACCCCGTCGGTGGGCTCGTCGGTGTACCGACGCCTACCAACCAACATAATTTTTTTTTTCATGACATTAATATGTATAATATATATATGTATATATATATATATATATATAATCAAATAGTGCTTAATACACACGTCAGCACTCTGGGTCAAGTCAGGATTTGGCTTGACACATCGTACATTAGTTTGATACATATTCAATATTCCAGAGAATTCATATTCAACTAAACATAACTTTACTAGATACACAGTTTATATTTCTTCCATGTTCATCGTTACCGTATATTAATTAATTTCACTTCCTTATTACTTATTAGTCATTATTTGGGAATAATTCCTCATACTATAATATCAGGTATTTTATTAATTTCTTAATACTTATGCTAACACACCTTCCTTTTCATAAGTTTTAGGGATAGATGCATTTGCAACTACACATTCCCTTATACTTATGGAGGTCTTTGTCAGTGTTAGGATTTTACATGTATATTTATGTCTTAGCAATCAACAATTCAATAAGTCTGTGGTGGACAAGTCTTAACAGACCTCCCAACATGACGCAATCCAAACATAGTGTATCCTTAAGGTTCAGTCCTAGGATTCCTTAGAAATGGTGGCCTACCATTCTTCAGAATCCTTCAGAAATTCCTTAAGGTGTACCATAGCAAATAATACTCAGACTCATCCTCACCTATCTATCCCTTTTAATCACTTATTTTAGTTTACTAGTATCAGACTTCTAGGTGATACCATTATGCATTAATCTCTAAGTCCCAATACACCCAAACAACTTAGACTAGATTCCCTAGTCTACAAATTCTACTAGACTCAGTTAAATTAACGAACTCAGGTACAACCTAAGCTAAAACGTTATTGAAGACTTCTGTTCTGAGTGAACCTTGTGCTTTGATACCAATCTGTCTCGCCCCAAAACCATAGCACTAATCCCCATTGGGAGGCACAGATCACGATGCAAAACCTACGGGATCCATTTCTGGACCGCGGATTGTCATATCAAATTCACAATTAATAAAAGCAATTATTAATACTTTCATTAAATACTCAGAAAATGGAAGCGCAAAAAGAATAAATACCAGAGTATGCGGAAAAACTCGTGATAACAAAGTCCTCATTCCACCCCAACCTGTAACATAATAAGTTGCGTGAGCTTGGAATGCCCAGTAAAAGACAATCTATCCCCAATCATCACAATATCATAGATAAACGAATAAACAGAATAAATTCAAGAATTTATAATCGGCAAGAATAATTTATAATCATACACACAAATACGAAATGAAGTGAGTTATGCATGAGATGATACATTCAAATGACACTAATGACATGCTCAAATAACGGAATACAATGATAATGTGCAAATGTATGTACTATCCAAGAGTTCATGTTTAGTTACTCATTGGGATCGATATGACTGAATTTCTAGGGATAACCACCACCATGGCATATTACAACCTGACTGGAATTCTGGAAATGTATTCCGAGGTACAGTACAACCTTTGACTGGTCTTCTGGGAATATAACCCAAGGTACGGTACAACCTCTTACTGGATTTCTGGGAACATAACCCCAGGTACAGTAGAACCTCTAACTGGTCCTCTCACAGGAACCTAGTACTCATTCTCTCAACAGTTCAGTATATTTCATCAAGTAAGCATGCATAACTTAGGACTCGAATGATAATTCACATAGACACTATCCACGCGCCCATACACGTGGATAATCTACTAGGAAGCATCATAAGTTTCCAATCACGTGTACAAACACAACACACAATAGATATATCACACGTACTCTACCTGTCGCTGCCCGGTTAACCCAAACAGGTTAATCATATCCACTTCATCCCTCACATCCTATTGAACGGGATAAGTAATTCACTATTACCAACATAAACATGAGATGTTATATGTGTCAAGTCAGCCCAACAGCATTCCCTCAACTTACCAGCCTCCCTATGTCCTGTCGATAATACATTACGAGGTGGACACGAGAACACACAATCTCCCACACTCATAAATCATATGGTAGGATTCCGGTGATAATATCCGTAAGAAATTGTTCATGCACTCATACACACAAACAATCCACCGGTTACCATCAATGTGCCCTTTCACATCACGAGCAGGATTACCAGTGATAGCACCCCTTAAAAGCTTCCCGTGCACCCATACACACAAACAATCCGTTGAATGCCATCACAGGTATTTCCTCGTAACATGCACAACATAATATTGGCTTTCTAGGTTTATATAATTTGGTTGGGGTCTGTATCCCCCTGACATCGTGTAAACATTCCTTAGAAATCGACAAATCCAAATATACCCGCTTTCACTGTAATAAATTCATCCTAAACAGTCACTAAGTCCAAATCAAATCCATCAGTAGGCTGGTCGGTGTACCGACGCCTACCGACCAACTATAAAAGTCTATTGTCGGTAGGCCTGTCGGTGTACCGACGCCTACCGATCAACTCTAAAAATCCCCTGTCAGTAGGCTTGTCGGTGTACCGACACCTACCGACCCACGATAGTTGTCCTCTGTCCGTAGAGTCGTCGGTGTACCGACGTCTACCGACCAACATAAAAAGGTTTCTTCGATAGGTATACCGACACCTACCTATAAAACTAGCATATATCATTAACGCATCGATAGGATGGTCAGTGTACCGACGAACCTACCGATGGTTCACGAAGGGATTTTCTGGGTTTTTAACCTAGAGATTTGAACCTGGTTTTAAGCACAACTCATACCTATAACTGAAATTCTTTCTACAACACACCAAATCAATAAATTCAACATGGTAATTTCATCTTTCAATACAAATGAGTAAGAAATCATAGAATCGAAATCATCATTGGAGTGTAAATACAAAACTTTCTATAATGCTGTGAGACCATACAGAAATGTAACTTACCTCTAATACTGAGATCCAGAATTGGGTTTCCATTTTCCGTTCTCTTCTTCTTCTTCTTCTTCTTCTTCTTCTTCTTCTTCTTTCTTCTGAGCTCCCCAAAAATCTGTCCCTTTTTCTTCTCAATAGTAATCATGCAAATGGAAAGTGAGTAGAAACACAAGGCCTCCATCCCTTCATTCTCTCCCCACTTCATCCATGACCAACCCATGACTTCCACCACTCAATACCATGCATTCAAATTTAAAATATGTTTTCATATTATCACATAATACTTTATAAGCTTCCTAATTCACCTTGACCCCCAAATGAGATATTTCAACTTCAATTACTAACCAAATGTTCTAATTAGCCCGTTGATCCACCAATTAATTTTTTTGAAAATGTTCACTGATTTTATAAAAATCCTTTTTAATTAATTATACTTTAGAATTACTAGGTCCGGGTCATTACAGGTGGGGTGGTGGTGGTGGTGGTGATGGGGTGATGGGAGGGTCTTTGTTGGTTTTAATAAGGGTATTTGGATACTTTTATAAGTTTTAATTTTTTTTTTTTAACTATTGCCGGCATTGTTATAGGACTGGAATGATAAATAAATTGTAAAGTACGAAGGATACGTAGGTAGCAAAATTATAAAGGACTGAAAAGAAGATAAAACTTTAAAATAAGGCATATATGTAATTTTCCCTTTAAGTTCTAACTCTCAAGTCTTAAAACTCAAATTTCAAGAACAAACAAGTAAACAAGAAGTCTCAAGAGCTTGAGTTTGAGATTTGGAAAGCTCCAAAAGGTACTTTTTTATTTAATTTTATTCTATATTATCTAGTATATTAATATTATATATATACTAAATAATTCTCTCCTTCTACCTTTCTTTATATTAAGTATCACATAATCAAAATATATTATCATTATAATATATTTTTAAATAAGAAAATGGATGGTAGGCATGGCAGGGTTTCAAATGCTTACTTGAACACATATGACATTGACTTTCTTAATGAAATAATTCATGATATTGACATGGCTAAATCACCTTTGGAGGAGGAGGACAATAATCCTTTACAATCTATAAATGAACAAGAAGCAGCTTCATCAGTTGCAGCAGGGCCATCTAGTGTTTTGAATTTGGCAGCTTCAAAATGCTCCCAAATTTGGAAATTTGGGAGCATTTTGCCACCGAACAAAAAGCAGGTGAAGACCTGCTGGCAATATGCAAATACTGCAAGAGCTCCATATTCTGCAAAAGCTCCGGTTGAACATGCCACCTAAAAGGACACATGAAAAGATTTCTTTTACAGCATAGGGCAAGAGAACATAGATAAACCCAACTAAAACAAAGTAGTTCAAGTATCTTTGGAACATTTATTTTTAGTCAATAAAATGCAAGATACCAACTAGTTAAATTGATAGTAACAAGTGAATTTCCATTTGCAGTTGCTGAAAGTATACAACTTAAAAATTTTAATATAGATACTTTTGGTTCATAATTTCAAAAAATATCACATAACACATGTAAAATTTATGCAATAAAAAAATTTAAAAATAAAATAGAAGAATTAATTATTTTTTTTGAAACACTTACAACTAAAATTGCTTTAACATCCGATTGTTGGACTAGTAGCCAAGTTTTAGGAAATGTAATAGTAACTACTCATTTTGTAGATACAAATTGGAAACCCCACATACATGAGCAAAAATAGCTTCAGCTATTGTTGCTATTTTAATGAGATATAAAATATATTATAAAATTATGTCCATAACATTAGATAATGCAAGTAACAATAATGCAATGACAGAAATTTAAAAAAAAACAAATGGCTCTTAATCTTGGGAAAAAACTCTTTCATGTTCGATGTGCTTGCCATATAATTTATTTGTATAGTAAGGATTGACCTTAATCAAACCATATATAGATATCACTAGAAAATATATTGATTTTCTTTTTAATTCATAATCTAAGCAACAAGAGTTCCATCGGTTGTGTAAAACTTAAAATATGAAATCTAAAAAATTTCAATTAAATGTTAGACATTGTTGAAATTTAATATTTTCAATGTTAGAAAGTGCAATAGACTATACAGATTTAATTACTAGATTTTGTAACTTTAAAATGCTTGGTTGTTGTTTGACCGATTCAGATTGGAATAAAGCTAGTACGATTCAATATTTTATTTGGTATTTATTATCCAACTTCTCATAAAATAATATCATGTTTGTATAATATAAGTTTAGTTTTTGCAACTTACAGAGAAAAGTCCTAATTTAAAGACATTTATGAAAAAATAGAGCGTAAATTTCAAAAGTATTAGAAAGATATGCCCTCATTATATTGTTTAGCAACTATAATGGACCCTAGGATTAAACTTATAGAGCTAGCACAATTATTAAATGAATACAAAAATAATATTCAAGTTAATGAAGAAGTAAACATCAATATTGAAGATATTATTGCTATAAGTAACCCACAACCACAAGTCAACAATTAGTTGATATTGATGAAATTAGATTATTACTTACACACCTTTTTAATGCGTATCAATCACAATTAAATAATAATAGTACATTTCAAGTTCAAAAAACTCCACTAATACATAGATCTGATGCATCTTTTAGTACAATACACCATATTAGTTTAATGGGAAAACAATTACAAGGTAGAAGTACATTTTCAAAATTATCACTTTACTTGAACACCAATCTATTAACTTTTAATACTATAGAAGAATGTGATAATTTTGATTGTGTGGCCTAGTGGAAAGCAAATACAGCTCAATATCATGTGCTTTCTGTTAGGGCATGTGATCTACATCGAAATCAACTTTTAGTGCAGGTGAAAGAGTGGCAGATGAATATTGAGGAAGATTAGCACCGGAGACTATTGTAGTGACCCTAACCTATAAATTAATATAATAAAATAATTTGAAATTTTCTATATGAATTAAATAAGCATAATTGGGATTCAAAATTTTAAATTGATTAATGAATGCCTCCAATTGGTAAAAGAACTTAAATCAGTTAATCTAAGAGTGATCATAATATTTAGATAAACTTTATAATGTAAATTGTATTGTTTTAATTGAATAAGAGAACTAATTGTAAGAATAATATATGTTTTGATAGATATATTACATAATTGGGGTCAAATTG
Source organism: Pachysandra terminalis (assembly GCA_031762675.1). NCBI lineage: Eukaryota > Viridiplantae > Streptophyta > Magnoliopsida > Buxales > Buxaceae > Pachysandra > Pachysandra terminalis. Next base: position 3,554 of record JAUPMG010026308.1, on the reverse strand, counting down.
TAATTAAGGGAAATATATGGGAGTGTGTTATAATTAAATAAATTTAAATTAGGCCTGATCCAGATCTGGTCGTGTGGCCCATTTGATAATAGTAGGGTTAAAGTAGTAAATTAAGTTAGATTTCTGAATAAGGATTTAAGTGTAAACAAATTTGACTTTAGGGATTTATATGTTAATAATGGAAGATAGTGGGGTCACTTATGTAAATTCAAATTTTAAGGGAATTAGGGCTTGGGCCCAATGTGTGGATTAGTGTGCACGTTGGCTGGTCGTATGGCCCAAGAAAGGAAGGTCAGACTTTTCCTTTTTCTATTATTTTGAATTTTCAACAATTAAAGAGATAGATGGAAAGTTTCCTTAACTACCACTACCCTTCCAAATAGGATCGTGGGTTGAAAGGAAACTTCGCACCTTGTAGTGCAAGACCAAGGAAAGGAAAAGAAAGGGGAAGAGAGTTTTTGGTTTTGCTGAAGAAGAGAAGAGAAAGAATGAGAAAATGAGAGAAGAAAAAAGAAGAAGAGAAAATAAGGCTAAAGAAGAAAGAGATCCCTGGAAGAGATTCGTGGTGATCTTTTGATTCAAAGAGTTACAGAAAAAGCTTAGGAAGAGAGGTAAGGATTTCCATGGTTTCTACAGTAGCTATGTTCATAGGATTATGATAACTTTCTTAGGGTGGGCATCTAGATTCCTTGTTTTTGCATGAACTTATGTGATTGAACCATGTTTATATTGATTTATATGCTATGATATTATGACATGAATATATGTGTTTGAATCATGAGATTTGTGTTAAATCAACATGTGAATCCAAGTATAGATGTTAGGTTTTGTGTATAACATGTTAGATTGATGAATTGTAGTATAAACCTTGATTTTTGTGTGAGGAAAACATGTTTTTGGGTTGGTGTAAGGTTGAGCACGAAGTTCTAGGAATTATGTGAAAATCTAGGTTGAAACAAACCCTCGGCAAGTGTCGAGCTCTCCAAAAGTTCTGCCCTTTTTACTGAGTTACGGCAGCTGCCGAGCCCATCTGCCAAACCTCGGCAGGTGCCAAGCCACCTTCCGAGCTTAGATAATTTATTTATTATTTTTATGGGATTCTTTTGTTCAATAGGGACACAATGGTTCAACTTTGAGGTCAATCCGATGATTATAAAAATAGTTATGGTCAAAATATCGAACGGGTGTCAAAGCTAAATGGGAAGACCTCGGTCCCACCGAGCTTGTTGCCGAGCTCCTATTGCTCCCATATTTTGTGGACAGCTGTGTTTTAGTATTTGAATGTTGTGTGTGGTATTGGTTTGGGGTAATTATATGTGTGTGAAGTTTTGTGCAATAAAAGGTACTAATTATCCCAGTTTGATGTCTGTTGTAACCATAGTTAGTAAGTTCGGGGACGGCAAAAATGCAGTACGGCAAACGATCAATAAAAATTCGGATTAAGTGTCATAAAAATACGGTAAAAGTTCGACAATAAAATACAATAACGTCAAAGATTCGGAGACGGTGATGTTCATGTATGTATCTATATACACACACACACACATACATATACATACACATATATATACATATACATATATATATATATATATACATGTACATATACATATACACATACATATACATGCACATATATACATATATATACATATACATATACATATATACATATACATATACATATACATATACATATATACATATATACATATACATATACATATATATATATATATATATATATTTAAATTTATTATAAATACATATTGAAGCCAACTAGGTACAATAATCATTCCAATTCATCAAAATAATTAGAGAAAAAAAGCTAAAGTATTGAAGAAGCTTTACAAGTTTCACTAAAACAGAATCTCACAATTAATGAAATGATGATCTAATGCTATCAAGTCATGAAAGATCTTCAATATCTTCTCTACTGTTTTCTGAATTTATAAGCTCATCTTTATCATCATAGTTGTATTTAAGAAGTTTACTAAGATTGTCAAGATTGATCAGCTCCAAAAAAAAGGAAGAGGGAGAAACAGAGTACACAAGTTACTAGATTCTAGAGTCTAGACAAATCATATTGTCATAACTCAACTCATAACTCACAAGTGTATTTCCAAAAAAAAAAAAATACAAATTTCTTGGAAAGATTAAAGAAAATCCATTTATTATTATTATTTTAGAATGGTTTCCAACTTTTCATCTTCCTTTTTTCCGTTTTTTCAACTTGTATTTTGTTTCGTATTTGTTTAATAAGTACGTGTATTATATGGGTATCATACGTTGAACATGAATAATACACGTATTATACCGAATTATTGGATTGGATACGCCAAACACAAGTATTTTTCATTTATATGTTCGTACGTGTATTATACGAATATAATACTCATATTTGCTAACTATAGCTGTGATGTATGGTGTGTTATGATGTATGATGAGGTTTTTAGTGAGTTATACATGAAATATGCATGCTGATATGATATGTAGATTGTGGTTATGTGATTCATGAAATATGAATGAGTTGTGGTGAACGGTCCTAGTGTGACCCATCCATGAATTAGGTATGCATGAGGTTAGGAATGAGTTGTGGTAATGTTCCTTGTGTTACCCATCCATGTATTAGATATGCATGAGGTTTGGAATGAGTTGTGGTGAATGGTCCTTGAGTGACTCATTCATGCATTTGATATGCATGAGGAACAAACATGAAAAATAGTTAGGGGAATTGAGTTCAGTGGGTTGAGACTCCCGCAAAACCATGATGTACACATGGGAGGTAAGAGAGCAGTGTCCCGCTGTATTAAAATGGATGCCCAGTAATTAGTATTACTTGATAAGAGAGCTTCGTTCAACTGTAGTAAATTGGATGTGAAGGCAACTTGGAATCGGTTGATCACCGGAATGGGAATTGCATTAGTCAACATTCATACTATGTGTGTTGCATTATTTGCATCATAACTCCATTTTGCGTTGCATTCTTGTCTATAAGTGTTGTTCCATCATCTGTGTGCTCATGATATTCATTTGCATGATTTGCATTGATTGTAGTGTGATACATAACTGTGCATTGATTGTGGTATAATGTGTGAGTGCTACTTGAGTCATAGTGTGATTCGTGGTTTGTGTTTGATTTGTTGCATGTGAATTGTATGATAAGTGAAAATGAAGATTGTTACTGTATAAAAGGGACCATGAGATTTGGTAGCATTGTGAGGTTATGTGTATCATGACAGTGTTCGTGAGGACATGGGTATCTATTCAGGTTGTGTTTGTGTATGTAGCATGACAGAGTTCATAAGGACATTGATATTTGAATAAGTTGAGCATGATTATAACTGTATCGGTGTATGAGTGAATGCAATGACATGACAACGAGGTGAATTTTGATTTGTGGATTCTATGTTAAAGTTGTGATGATAAGTAAATGAGTAGAATGACATGATAGTGATAATCTAGATTTCATAACTGTGATGATTACATGACTAAGGTTGTAAATGTTTGGTGAATCTTGCATGAATTTAACATGATTTATTATATGATTATGA
>JAUPMG010026298.1:0-14899 GCA_031762675.1 Pachysandra terminalis | reverse complement strand
AGATCCACCGTGGCCCTACACGTAGAGTCCTACGGTGTCCCCGCCATCCTTCGTGCCATAGGATGGGAACCTATATTAAACTGGGGTGGTCAGGCGTACGAAACCCTTACTCGAGACATGTACAGGTATATCTCAGTACCCGACATAGAGACCTCCTCCATCACCTTTGCCACACCCAAGGGAACGCAAGTCATTGACCTCCAGCTTGTCTCCTCTCTTATGCGCATTCCTATGAGCAACGTGCTTAGCACCATTCCAGATCTTCCTTTTTCTGATCGCCCTGAGGTGACTACTATTCGGTGTGCCTACAATGCCGCATGGTAGAATAGCAATGCTCTCTCAGCCACCAAACTTCACCCCGCTTATCGCATTTTACATGCTATCTTCCTTCGCTGTGTGTACCCTCTCACCGGCAATACTAGCGTGCTTACTCCATTTATGGCTCGAGCACTCTCGATGGTAATGACGGGACAGCGTCTTTGCCTTCCCTCGCTAGTGATTGGCCACATCATCAGGTTCTATCGGCTCACACGGAAGGGAGACTTGCCCTTTCCCTGTTTGATGTGTGCCGCGGCCAAGGAATGGGGAATCAAGCCAAGTCAACCTGACAAGATCCTGATCGAGAGGTCCTTCACCTTCACCAACCTCTCCTTGATGAAGCTTCCCCGGTATGCCCATGAGCTCCCACAACAGTAGCATCCACAGGGCCGGCCACAGCAGGAGAAGCATGAGCCAGTCTTTGAGCCTCCTCAGGAGCAGGCTGATCAGCCGCACCGAGCTTCCACGTCGGCCGCACCCGGACCAGACTACTTTCCAAGGCGCGGACCATCTATCGAGGTGAGACTTGCTGCCCTGGAGAGGGCCAATTACAAAGCGCATTTGAGGACGCGGACTGAGATGGCAGAGGAACACTGCCGGATTCAGAGGCAGATATCCAGACTACAGAGATCAGTGGATGCCACCCTTCGTTTCCTCCAGGAGACCTTTGGCGGCGGGCGAGTTTCTGATGCAGCGCCTCTCGCGAGCATGCCTCCACCACCCCCTCTAGCGGATCGGCGATAGTTGTGCCTGTGTTTTGTCACTGTTGTTGTGTAGCATTTCCGCTCCGTAGATAGCCTATCCTAGTATATAGGCTAAAGCCTTCTGATGCAGCGCCTCTCGTTAGCCTATCTACGGGGAATCATCTTTGAGCTCCGTTTTCACATCTATATAGTTGACTTGTCTATTGACTTAACCAAGACTTGGAGTTGTCAACTCCACTTGTTTTGGTAATCGGAAAGTATAATGTTTTATGATTTGATTTGATTTGTATTTATGGAAAGGACGCTCGTGATTATATCTAGTGGATTATTCATGTATGTGGACACACGGATAGCTTCCGATGGGTGTTATTACTGGAGGTCCTACTGATTTGGAATTCTTTAGCTTGTTCGATCAACTGAGCAGTGACGGATAGAGTTAATGATGTATTATTGATCGTATTTGGTTTGCACACTTGCTAGGAAACTTATGATGATTCCCAATGGATTATCCGCGTGTATGGGCGCGTGAATAGTTTTCATTGGTGATCCTTTAATTCCTAGGTTAATAATTGCTCGCATACTAGGCTTATGTGATTGTTAAATGAATCTGAAAAGAGAAAGTCGAGTGATTCTTTGTGAGGTTCTCTAAAAATTGACTATACACCTATGAGTTGAAATCTCCACTTAACTTAATAAGGATTCTTTGTTAAGTTCTTCAAAGTTGTTTATACTATGGGATGGCCCCATATAAATATGGGTACGTTTGTCGCGAAGATGGCGAGGCTTTGCTTTGCAGATTCTCCCTCCAAATTGGTACTAGTACGGCGTTCGTAATAGAAATGTGTGCAACCAACTACGACGCTCGCAGTAGAGATGATGGCTTGCGTAGAAGGTCTGACTAGCTGTTATTACAAAGTCAGTGTCTTGTCCCGAGAAAAGGTTATCAAGCTGCAGATCGATTAGCCAATCTTGGTGTTAACGGTGCATCGTGCTTTTGAAAGGATAAATCCCCTGCTGTTGTATGTGAGATCATTAGGGACGACGCATCTGGTAGAGTTATTCCTAGAACTTTTAAAGTGTAACTATTATATTTTTTAAATTTCACTACTTAAAAGAAAGTTAGATAAAAAAAGTTTTCTCTCATCTACGGTGCCAACATTTACTCCATATTCATCCATCAATTTTTTTAATATAAAATCTAAACTGTTCACTGGGTTCTGTATTATATCCAGCAATGTTTTAAAATCCGGTTCAGATGCTAATTCGATAAAGTCAGTGGGTTGGATTAATCCAGTTGAACTGATAGATGAACCCGAATCGACTCATTAAAATATTGTCGCATGTATATATATACACACACACAAACATGTATCAATAATATGTTTATCATTTTGAACTAGAGATTATATATATATATATAAGAACATCGCAACCAATCAATTTATCTCTTTTTTGTTATAAATCTTAAAAAATTGTTGAAGAATTTTGAAACTCAGAGAAAGTGATATAGCTCTTAAAACTTGTCTTCTCTTAAAAAAAATTAAATAACAAAACCTCAAAAGACTCAAAATCCTAATTACTTTAGAGTTGAATATATATTTTAAAATAGCTTACATGTGACCCAGCCAAGTTTTTCTACCAATGGGTCTTGTCGGATTTTGAAGCTTAATGGGTTAAAACCCTCCCGACTCAATTATAACACGGGATTCCAATTGAACCAATTGAACCGGTTGAGCCGGATCAGGTTTTAAAACACCGATATTCTCCTTTTAATTTTCTTTTAATAACCAAAACCATCCCTCTTTTTCTCTCTCGTGTGCGTGTGTCTGTGTCATGAGCAAATGAAATACCAGCTCATCATCTAAAACTCAGTAAAGAATTATGTAGGCGTCATGGCTATACTTTGGCTGAAAGCTGTGCTACCCTTTCCGCAATAAACACATGATCTCTCAAACCAGACTTATTATGACTGGTCCAACACATCAAATAAGCATAACGCAAACGTGATCAAATAAAAGTTGGACTTCTTATATACGACCTCGTCATGACACGTCTTCTATTTCAATAGATTTACAAATCCCTATTAGAAATTGTGAGACGTTGACAGCTTATTTTCCTGTTCTCCGTCACAGCATCAAATTAACTCGTCCACGTGGCACATGGGATCCGGATCCTCACAAGTTTGAATTAGTTGGTTTGAAGCCAATCAGACGATGATACGTGGGATAAAAATTTAATTAAAAAATATTTAAAATTATTAAACACAAAAATTAAGAAAAAAATCATTTTTTTAATAATGATGTGATATTTTCATCCAAGTGTTGTCTTCTGATTCGTTGCAAATAATCTAATATGTGAGTGCCACTTGAGAGGATCCCGTTCCTCTGCTTTGACATCCAACAATTTTATCTTATTTATATACGAATAAGCAACAATGGGGCGATGCTACTTGCTAGTCTGCCACTTTTTGCCACATGACACAATGTCGTTATCGAGGTTGACTTGAGAACGTGTTTCATACAATAAGTTTGCGTGATGGAGTTTGGCTTCCCTTCTATTTCTCGTTCATTGATTTGGAGGAGGTAATAGCTAGTAAGTGAGGATCTTCTGTGATGCGGATCACAGGAAACCTCTTGTCAATGTCCTACAAGTTGTTGTACTGTTTATGGTCCCCAAGAATTCACCTATTTTTTGAGTTTTTAAATATCAACAAGGGTTGATCTTTTGTGATAAATCACATGAAGTTTCTTGTGATTCAGATCATAAAAGATCCTTACCCGCTTTTAGGTATGTGGGATGCCATAAGTTCGTCATACTTCACGCGACTTGTAGGCATGTGGGTTGCCATAAGATTGTCATACTTCATGTGTTATTTGACTTCTAACAGTCTTGGTGCATGCATTGTGGCCGGTTGCTAGGACTTAACGATAGAAATCCATCCAACTCTCAACCACCATTTGAACTTTTGGTTCTAATGTCGGTTTTATAATAATAATAATAATAATAATAATAATAATAGGCCATTACATGAAACCAAATCGTCTCTTCCTGTGGCTTCCTTATAGCATGACCTACCATGTAATAGGGAGAACATTTCGTTTGGACGATTTGCTGCACCGCATATTGTAATGTTTGTAACCTGTGTTGAAATGGGTACAAATATTTCAATACTGGATACAGTGCAACTAATCGTCCATCTTCGTGGACCAAGACAAAATGCTCTTTATCATAGGGAAGGCCATAGGATCATAGATGATTTGTTTCCCTTGTGATGTACTGTAATGGTGGAAACAAATCGTTTATGGCATTTCCTGTGGCCTTTCCTATGATAGGGCCTTGGATTGGTTTAGATAATAACATCTTCATAATTATGAAACAATTACAAATGTATTATGTTTTGTTTCACCAAATCATAGCCCATGCCCAGGCCACAGGAAAGGCCATTGACGATTTGTTTCATATCACAAGGGTCGATCCCACAAGTATAGGAAGAAATACCTACTCTTTGCCTAAAATCTAACTGCAACTTTACCCTATGCATCTCTAGGACGATGACTGTAGATGGGACTCGCAAGAACCAGAAATCGGAGCGGGCTGTGGTGACCAACATGAATCCGTTTAAGTCGAGGAATAAACCGTGGTTCTTTGATGTCAATGCTAATTGCAGAGGTGGCTATTTGTAACCGGTCCCGGGGAACCCGCTAAACTTTGACGGGTCTTGATTGAGGATTTTACAAACGGATTGTTAGGGAATCAACATGTAAATAATGGGTTGGATTTATGTTAGACTTTTTGACCTATTTGACCCGCCTAAACCCGTGGGTTTGAGTGAGGTATAAACTCATTAATTCTCTATACCAACCTGACTCAAACTGACCCAAACCCAACCCCTTTGTCAGCTCTAGCTAATTTCTAACACATAAATCTCTGGATCTGACACATTTTGTGCAAGTGACCCATAAGTCTGATCAATAGGTTAAAATTTTGCGGAAATTTCGGTTTTGGATGGGGTGGATGAAATCCGAAATGAGGTTTTTCAGATTTAATTATTTCGCGAAATAAATGCACGAAATAGTCCAAATTTATCTACATTGCTCAAATTTTTTCAACCAAAATAATCATTTTATCAACAAAAATTTCGGCCAAAACAGATATTTCGGTCGAAAAAAATTCTAAAATCTAGCTAAAAGACAAAAAATTAAAAATAAAAAAGTAAAAAAATCCATTTAAAACTCTATAGATAGCATCAAATTCTCATTTGTTTTCATCAATTTGCCATCAAATTCTCATTCTTTTCACCAATTCTAAAATCTTGCCATTAAAAAAACTTTGCCCTCATCTTAAGGTAGAACATTAGAAACTTTATTGAAGATTATTTTACTCTATAATTATTTATTGTTCTGTAATAACTATAAACTTAGACACTTCCAAATTTATTTTGCAGTAGTTGTAGGTGGTAATGTAATTAATATTTTATTAGTTACAGATATTTTATGCCTGTCTAGTCTTTTTTTTTTCTTCTATGTTGCTATTATTGCAAGAGATTACACAATCTTTGGGAGTACTATTAGGAAGGAGTTGATATTGGGTACATTATTTTATTAATTATTATATATAACAGATATTATTACTATCTTTTTTTCTTTTTCTTATATAGGTAAGCAAATGCATTTTGTACCCGCGTAAATTGAAGGAAATCAAGAAATAAAGTTTAAAATTTCAGTTTAAACTTTTATACATTTTTTTTTAAGATGTTAGAATTTCAGTCCAATATATTTTGGATACTTATATACTTTTTTGATGTTGCAGCATAAATGTTGTATTTATTAGTTGTAGGCTTTTGTATTATTTCACATTATTAATCAAAATATTATTTGTTGTTTTTTTTTGAAATGTTTATATTCATAAATAATATATATTTTAATGAAGATATCACTTTTTATTGACTAACTTTATTATTTATATTTTAGAAGTTATTATTTAGTACTTATTGAAAAAAGAAAAAAAAAATAAAGAAATTGGTTAAAATTAAGTCTATATTAAAATACTTCAAATTTAAAAAAAGTGAATTTATGTCGGTGAAATATCCAAAATTTCGCAAAATTTTGACAAATTTTGGACCCACATTTCGTTCAATTATTTTAATCATAAAAATTGTTTTCAACCGAAATATCCGAAATTTCAAATATTTCAGTTTCGTTTGTGTGTCGAAAATTTTTGAAATTTCCAAAATTTTAAACTATGGTGTGATCAAGTTTTTTTTGGAAGAACTCATATTTAGTTATACTTTTAAGGAATAAGTAAAAGTCAGTCACCCTTTTAGACCGTGTTAAGAATGCTTCTATTTTTTGTAAATGTTTACAAACGAGTGGTCCTGCACTGTAGCAGGACAACTCATTCCTAAATTGCCATTTTGCCTTTTCCCCCCCTTTTTAATACAAATTAAATGGAACGAGAAATGTCCATTATACCCCTCTTTATAAAACTTTGGGATTGTCTTCTTCCCTCTCTTTTTCGATTGAACGAAAGGGTTTTCTCTCTTCCTTCTCTCTTCTCCGTTCGTGTTCCTCCTCTTCTCCCTCGTCAATTCGTCATTTGTTTTGGGATTAAGGTATTGTCCTCCCTTCCATTGGTTTTCCCGCCTCCCTTTAGGTTTAATCTGCATCTCCTTCCCTACATTTGTTTCTCATTCTTTGTATTGGATCCCTTCATTTTTTTCTCTGTTTTCCCTCATCAGTTCATGATCATTTGTACCATTTGAATTCGTTCATTCAACCAACTGATTCGTTGGCATTAGTCTTTTGTCCTCTGTTAGTATTTGGTTGCCGAGGTTAGGGTATCGTTGGGTGTTGAGGCTATTTTCACTGTTGGAATCATCTGCTCCATCGACGGTTCTTGCATTGCTTGACCTAGTTATCAATTTCAACCTCAATCGAACCAAGGCATGAATCTTTTTCTTAATTTCCCATGTTTTTTTCTTCACAAAGTATTTCTTGAAATCAATTAACCACTATATGCCCTTAATTGAGAACAAGATATGTGGTTTGTTGAATTAGGAATTGCATAAGTAGGCATTATTTGAAAAGCATAAGCTACTACTAATTTTGCGATGATATTTTCTTATGATTTCGAAAGCAGTTCCTAATATTATATTACTACTATAATATTAAATATTTTCCTATTTGCATACGAGTAGAAATTGTATTTATTTGTGTTAAGAATTTTTTTCGAAAGCAGTTCCTAATATTAAATATTTTCTTATTTGCATACAATTAGAAAGCAGTTCCTAATACTATATTACTATAATATTAAATTTTTTCCTATTTGCATACAATTGGAAATTGTATTTATTTGTTGTTGAAATCTATTGATGTGCTGTCTTGGTTAGCTTAGATTCATGTTCCGTGTGCCATAGTGTGGCTTGTTTTTCTCTATTGTAAAATCTATTGTGTTATTAATGATATTTTCCTCTCCCGTTTTCATCCCTTATTTTTTTGTAGCGTTACAAAATACAATGGTTAAAAAGGTATCCAAGTCAAAAGATTCATCAACAGATGCTAGTACTTCGCAGAAGGCTAGAAATTCAAATGCTTGGATTTTATACAAGTAACTTTATTAGAGTAAAATGTTTATTTTAAATTAATGGCATGCTTAGGTTCTTGTTCCATGACTATTGTTTTACCTTGTGTTAATGCAGCCAAGATTTCGTGAAATAACACATGAAAGATAATAAGGGATCAAGACTCGGAAATAGTTGTTCAAATGTTAGTTCTGCGTTCATCAAAATTTTTGATTACATAAATAATTATTGAACGTTATAACAAACTTTTTTTTTGTTTGATTCAGATTGCACGCCAGGCAAGTTTGTCTTGGAAAATTTACCTGTTGAAGAGAATGAGAGATATGTTAAGATGGCCGCTGTTGAGAAGCAGGCTCCTGTCGGAGTGGACCCCACACGTGCCTCTGACAGGATACACAAACAGGTTAAAGTGTGTTAATTTATTTAATTTTCTTTGTTTGTAAAGGTAGGTACGTTCCATTATAATAATTTTATTACTGATGTAGCTCTGTGTATATGCTTCCTAATATTTGATTCATTCTTGTTTTTTTGTAGGTTGTTATATTTTTGGAGATGCTCCCCCAGTCAGTTTGTTAAGTTGGTACAAGATTTAAATTTAAATGAGACCCAAAGAGATTTGATATGTAGCGTAGGATTTGGTGGGCTGTTAAGCCTACAATGTATTATGCCGCATAGGTCATTATGCTTATGGTTGGTTGAGAGGGTAGATACGATAGGGAAGCACATCATCTTAGGGTCAAACAAAATAATTATATTTGATCCTAGTGATGTTGAGTTTATCATGGGATTGATGTCCCATGGTTTAGATGTCAACACATCGGGCGGTTAGACTTTGGAGTTAGCTGACTTGTACAATAGTTTTGAAATAAGGAATGGTAGTATAAGCCTTAATTTTTTAGAGGAGAGATTGAAGAAACCGTTGTCAGACGATGATTTCTTAAGATGTTTTGTCCTTTTCGCTTTATGTACTATTGTTTGTCCATCGAGTTCTCTCGATGTAAGTTCAGATTTTCTTTCTTTGTTATTGGATGTAAAAAAATTCGGGGAGTATAGTTGGGGTAAATTTTTGTAAGATAAACTCTTGGTCCATGTGAAAGAGTTCCACAGTGGAAAAAAGAAAGGCGTCAATGGTTGCCTGCTCTTCTTATAGGTACTATTAACTTATATGATGGAATGTGTTACTATTTTTTTAGTTAGAAACGCCTTTGCATTCTAAGTCTTCTTGTTTTTGATACAGATGCTTTATTATGATTGAGTGGCTATTGGAGACTTGTTGACAAACAAGTTGACACCACGAATGGCATTTTGGACGGACGAGACAGTTAGAAGTAGAGAGAAGGAGGAGAAGTGCTTGGGAGGATACGGACTTGGTCGGGTAAGCTATTCTCGTGGCAATGTTATATTGTTATGAGACCTTATGTTTTAGAAACACCTTCATATGTATTCTAAATTGGACGAATGGCAGGTCATTTCAAGGAGAAATGGTGCCCCCCATGTTGAAGATCCCATTGAGAATGTGGATGTAGATGGTATCAACCTTGGCCCATTCTTCAATGATGTCGATCCCGTAACTATTTCATGCATTTCATTTGAAACACCATAAAGGGAAAATTGAGTTTTAGTGGGCCCATTTCTAAGTATATAAAATTCACTTTTGCTTTTCTAAACATCATAAAAATGATTATATGTAGCACAAGCACTCTTTCCAGACTACCCTTTCTAATTTTAGAAACATGTAAACTAAGTATACCAAGAAACCATTGTGCAAGCTCATATAGTGAACATTATGAAAGTATACCAAGAAAATCCAAGAAGAATACAAGTCTCTTAAAACTTACATTGGTGGTAGGGGTACCTATAAGCATTTGACCTAGGAAGAAATGCACGGAGCAACGAGGAAACCCGAAACTTCAACTCCAGCATCAAATGAAGGTACACTTTGTTTGTTGTGATTTTGATATTCAAGACCTCTGCCTCCCTAAAAATAGTTTGTTAATGCAGCTAATTTGCCTCCCTTGACCCCCAAAGGGGATGCAGCTTACGATGTCAGCCCGTCAGAGGAATTTAATACCTTTGTGGGTGATGAAAATCTTGGACAAACGCATGGGCACCAAGAAATGGTGAAACCTCGGATCCACTAGTAAATGAAGGTACACAATGTTACTCATATTTTTATATTCAAGATCTGGCTCCGTAAAGATAATTATTTATTAACGCAGCTGATTTAGCTTCCTCCACCCCAAGGGGATGCATCATGTGATGCCAGACCATCAGACGAATGCAGTACACAAAATGGTACTGTTAGGCCTGAAAACACGCGTTATTAGAATGTGGTCGTTAGTCCAGAGAGCATCGGTGGACTTTTGGCAAGAAAAAACACATCTAACATAGTGTCTAGAAGCCATGGGAACCCTTCATACGAAAACAAAGATTCAAGGTATTGACGAAAGGAGAAGGAAAAGTGGTTATGTATCTTAAAAACAATGGCGATGCATGGTAGGAAAATTGTTAATATACTGTTATATAAACTTTAAATTAGAATTCAACACCACTTTACTCCTAAATTAATAGCTACCATTTATTTAATTTGATGAATCTACGATTTGTACAGTGAAATTGTACTTAAGTTGACGTCAATTCATTTGATGAGGGGAGAGATATCATGCTTGCTGGATGGTGGCGCGATCAATAGTATGGTTTGGTTTACTTTAATGAGTAATAAGTACATAATTTTCCATTAATTGAAATTTAGGTTTCCTTTGAACTGCGTGCAGGTTGTGAATGCAATATCACAGTACTTCATAGATGTGCGAAGAGTGAATGGAGGGCCAATTACTAAGCATTTCTTCCCCAGCTATGTTAGCGTAAGAGAGATTTATTGTATATTATTTTTAAATATATGTATCAGAGAAAATGACTAAAATTTATGTCTTTCTTTGTACATTTACAGAATATGATTTTGTTTAGAAAGAATATTAGACTAGAGCAGCTCAAATGCTATTAGGATGAGAAAATGCTAGGTTTTAATTTACTTGGTCGTCGTTTGGTACGTACTTGCTTCACTAATTTATGTAGGCTACATTATTTCTTTTTCAGTGAAGAAATTAAATTTATTACCAATGCATTACGAATTCCATTCGTGTTTGTCAGTAATAAGTGCATGGGCTTTTATTTTGTTTCGTAAACAGATCTTTCAACCAGTTTGTTTGAGAAACCATTGGTTTCTCTTTGTATTGAACTTGGAAGCACACAGCGTAGAGATTCTTGACCCTATAGCACATGGATGGACAATTCTTCAAATGAGAGCCATACAAACATTGGTTTGTCTGGTTTTTGCTTTTTGTTTTTTTTACTATTTGTTTACTTATTTTTGTGTTCACAGTTATGACTTATAATCTTCATTCTCCTCAAACAACCATGTAGGTTAGTGGTTTCGATTGTATCTTACAAGACGTGAACCTTGGTCAATCACTTGGCATTTCTTCATGAGAAGTGTCCCATGTTGAGGTTCCACATCAAGAAAACCAGTACATATCAATATTTTTGTAGATGTAAGAACCGTTGAGATATGTATTAATAGTTTTAAAATGTCAATGTAGCCTTGAATGTGGTGTTTTCATGATCAAGTTTATGGGGTACTGGGATGGAACTTGTTTGACCCAACATTTTGCACAGGTTAGTATTACTTTTTTTAAATGCTTATTGTTATTCACAATATAAGCTAGCAATTTGTACTGAAGATATATGTTTTCCTTTAATGTTACAGCGTAACATTCGGCTCTTCCGTCATACGTTGATAGCTCAGTTGGTGTAGCAGCCCTCTAACTTAGAGCAGAACTTAATATTAGAGAAGGCTTCTAAGTCTAACTCTTAATGGTGGTTTGTTTTAACCTATTACTTTTAAGCTTGACTTGAGTTAATTAGGATCAGTTTTACCATCTGTGGTGCTCATTGATGTTCACTAATTTATTATATATTGTTGTTAATTTGACTTGCAGATGTTGGTAAAATTTGAAAAGGGAATGATTCAGCTTAATTGGAAAGGGAATTCCCCCTTTTCACCCCCAGAAGAAAGATTGAGGTGAGAGTCATTACATATGATTGCTATATGCTCATTATTGTTGATTGGGAAGTCATGCGATGCAGACATCCCCAAAAGCAAGAATGAGGTGAGAGTCATTACACCTCTTCCCACCATATGCTCAATATTGTTCATTGGCGAGTCATGTGATGCAGATGCAGTTCTTGTGGATGTTGTTCTTCTCCATGCAGCGATTGTTCTTCATGCCCACTTCCAAACTCACATGTTCCATTGTCTAGGGATTCATCTTTGACTTTATACTTTGAAGGTTGCCATGAGTTAATTAGTATCAGTTCTACCATCTTTGGTGCTCATTGATGTTCACTGATTTATTATATGTTGTTGTTAATTTGACTTGCAGATCTTGGTAAAATTTGCAAAGGGAATGATTTAGATGAATTGGATAGGGAATTCTCCCTTTTCACCCCTAGAAGCAAGATTGAGGTGAGCGTCAATACACCTCTTCCCACTACATGCTCACTATTTTTGATTGGCGAGTCATGCTATTTTTGATTGGCGAGTCATGGGATGCCGATGTGGTTCTTGTGATGCTGCTCTTAGGATCTAGCCAAATGCTGCGATGCTTGTGGATGTTGTTCTTCTCCATGCTCATATCTTCCCACTCTACTGCTACATTGTTTGAGGAGTTATCAGGGTGTTGTGTTAAATTTTTTGAGACTCATTTGTTTTCTTGCATTCATTGTATATAGTCTCTGTTCCTTATTACTAGAAGCATTTAACTTTGAAATAATAAAAAAATAGTTGGTGATTTCTGTTTTTGTTCTTTTGGTGTCATTTTCTAATCGCGCACAAATGAAATCTTGAGTACTTCAAATGTTTTGAATTCATCTAGTTTTTTTGGCATTGTATTGTAATATATCAAAAGAAGATTAGTACAGTAGTTATATAGAAACCAAACTCAATAAATCTGTTGGTTGGGTGTGATCTTCGCTAAAATATTTGTCATGTAGCCTGACTGTAATCTACATACCAGCAAGTTAAGGTGGGTTTGGTAATTCTGACATCAACACATCATAAGTACTTTAGTTATTTTAATGTAATAGTACCTACAGAAATGGGATGATAAGTCCTAAACAGTCAAAATGGACGTACCATCCAGTGGAAAAGGACACACCATCCAATGGAAAGGGATGCACCACTAAGTGGAAACGGACTCACCATCCAGTGGAAGGGACACACCACTAACTAGAAAGGGACGCACCATCCAGTGGAAAGGGATGCACCATCCAGTGGAAGTGATGCATCACTAACTAGAAAGGGACACACCACCTAGTGGAAAGGGACGCATCACTAACTGGAAAGGGATGCACCATCCAGTGGAAAGGAACGCACCACTAAGTGGAAAGGTACGCACCACTAAGTGGAAAAGGACGCTCCATCTAGTGGAAATGGACGTACCATCCAGTGGAAAGGGACTTATCATTCCAACTGTGCTGAAAAGACCTATAAATGTGTTAAATACACTTTTAATGGTGCTGAGAATACTTGTGAGTCCCTTAAACAGGCTTGTAAATGTTCACAAAATACTTATAAAGGACTGATCATTCCATTTTTGTAGGTTTTATCACATCATTTGGTAGATGAATAGGGTTGTAACTGTTCTGAAAATACCTGTAAATGTGTTAAATTGTAACTGTGCTGAGAATACTTGTGAGTGCCCTAAACAGGCTTGTAAATGTAGAACAGTTACAAGTATATTTAACACATTTACAGGTCTTTTCAGTACAGCTACAACCCTATTCATCAACCCATTGAAGTGATAATAACTATAGAAATGGAATGATAAGTCCTTTATAGGTATTTTTGAACATTTACAAGCCTGTTTAGGGCACTCACAAGTATTCTCAACACAATTACAAGTATATTTAACACATTTACAGGTCTTTTCAGCACAGTTACAACTATATTCATCAACCAATTGATGTGATTATAACTACAGAAATGGAATGATAAATCCTTTATAGGTTATTTTGAACATTTACAAGCCTGTTTAGGGCACTCACAAGTTTCTCAGCACAGTTACAAGTGTATTTAATACATTTACAGGTCTTTTCAGCACAGTTGGAATGATAAGTCCCTTTCCACTGGATGGTGCATCTCTTTCCACTGGATGATGCGTCCTTTTCCACTTAGTGGTGCATCCCTTTCCACTGGGTGGTGCATCCCTTTCCAATTATTGGTGTGTCCCTTCCACTGGATGGTGCGTCCCTTTCCAGTTAGTGGTGCGTCCCTTTCCATTTAGTGGTGCGTCCCTTTCCACTGGATGGTTTGTCCCTTTCCACTCAGTGGTGCGTCCCTTTCAAGTTAGTGGTGTGTCCCTTTCCATTAGGTGGTGCGTCCCTTTCCACTGGATGGTGCGTCCCTTTCCAGTTAGTGGTGCATCCCTTTGCATTGGGTGGTGTGTCTCTTTCCATTGGATGGTGCCTCCCTTCCACTGGATGGTGTGCCCCTTTCAAGTTAGTGGTGCGTCCCTTCACTGGATCGTGCATCCCTTTCCACTTAGTGGTGCGTCCCTTTCCACTGGGTGGTGCATCCATTTCCACTGGATGGTGCGTCCCTTTCCACTGGATGGTACGTCCCTTTCCACTTGTAATACCTAAATTAGTAAGAACGATGAAAATACCCAAAATGTCCCCACTCTAAACCCTCTGTACCCGTCCTGACGTTTCTCACTCTCCCTACTCTCCTTCCCACTCGTTTCCCTCTTCTCTTCTTTTTGAATCAAGAATACCCAAATTCTCTATCACTCTCCCTCTTTTCTCCCTCTCTATCCCGCGCTCTCTCGCCCACTATCTCTATATCGCTTGTGCCGAGTATAGAAGATTTCTTAAGGTGAGTTGCTCTCTACCTATTCAATGTTTATTTTTGTTTTTGTTATTGGAATAAGCTATGGAGATTCGAATTCACTCTTCAGGGTCCTTTTTGTTTTGCTATTGAAATGATTTGTGACTTCTATATCCAAATGGATTATCAGTGTACAACTGATGCTAATCTGAATGTTCATATACTGATTCTGTAATTAGAAGCAGGGCTTTGAAGGAAATTAAAATTTAATGGGATGGTTGCCGTTTGTCTTTCAAAGTATCAAGATTGTAGGGGTGCAACTTGGTTCGGTTTGGTCCGGGTTGACCCCAATCCAAAACCAAACCGAGGGGTATGTATATCAACCCAAAACCGAACCAAACCGAACTGAAA
>JAUPMG010026257.1:0-14900 GCA_031762675.1 Pachysandra terminalis | reverse complement strand
ATATATATATATATATATATATATATATATATATATTTTAAATTGGCATAATCCAGATTTAATTATTGAAACTTCAATTGTTGAATCTCTCTAAACTACATAATAAAGCAAAATGAGAATGCGAGACACTAAAAGAACCTTTCCTACTCTAAGAGATTGCAACTTTATTGTTGAGAAAAAAAAAACTACACATTGTCAATCATTGTTATATTACTTTACATTATATTGTATATGGTTTGATGAAAACTTATCTTTGTTTCATTGATTTCAAAAACAAATAATTGATGTTGAAATTTATCAAGTATGATTGATTCAAACATCACTATTTCATTTCCTTCTTCAATTTTATAATACTCGCTTTTTTTACTACAATCATTTGGGACTCAATCCCAAGTTAAGGCTGTGCATTTTGAACCAAGGTCACCATATCGATGTCCCCTGGCATGTCGCCAGGTGGCATTGGCTACATGTCGGCGACATGGTGTAAAAAATGAGAAATGTTGAGGAAATATGGGGAAATCAAAGATTTTTGATGGATTTTTGTCTCAAACTTTAAATATGTCTAATTAAATCCTAAATGCATCAAAATACATCAAAAAATGCAAAAACAAATGCCTACGTATTAAAAATCCTTACTTGAGGGGGGTTCACTTACACGTTGTCGAGTCTGTAAACTGTAAAAAAAGATGCTACATCTAATTAAACCAAACTTAAAGTGATGTAAGTCAATTAAAAGATATATAAAATTAGATATCAAGTACCATATCTATGAGGGGAAAAAAGGAAATATGGGCGAAATGATGGAAAAATCTGGAGAAATGTGATTTGATGGGTTTTTCTCCCAAGTTTTAAACAATCCTAAGTAGTGTCTAAATACATCATAATACATCAAAAAAAAAAATGTAAAAACAAATGTCTAACATTTGTATTTTAATTTTTTAAAAAATATTAAAAAAAAATGAAAAATCCCCAATGTCGCCGACATGTCACGAGACATGGGGAAAATATAAAAAAAAATTTGAAATTTTTCTCTCATGTCGCTGACATGTCGCCGAAATCAGGGTAAAGCGATTGACACCCTGATTTCGTATTGCCCACCTCGAAATTGGCGACATGTCGCCCGACATTGTATACACTATTTTGAACAAAAAAGAACGTGAAATACATTTACTTTGGATGTAAATGTGAACTTTGACTATTAACTTACTTTATAAAATGAGTTGAAATGGAATCTTTATTTTTTACTTAAATACATTTTGTAATATATTCGTTGTGCTCTTTTTTGGGTTTTTGTATTCATGTATTTCAATAATTTGGATTGGGTTCTTTTCTAGGTTTTAATTTCACTTTTTTTTCCTAATTATTTTAAAGTGCAGTACGCTCTTTTATGGATTACAATCTTGGAGTAACCAAGAAGCCGAGAATATTTGAAACATGTGAATTGAAAAACTACAAAACCATCAGCATCCGTAGTAGGGTCAAAACCAACCATTCATGCTACATAGCTCCATTGAAAGATGTTATAATATGAAGACTTCTCCATGTTGTTTTCTTTCAAGTGTCATGCATTGTGTAATTACCATTATTAAATAACCCATTGATGGCTATAATTAAGGATAGCAAGGATGACGGACTATAATTAATAATTCTCCCACTCTTTATAAGAGTTTGAAAAATAGAAGTTATTGCGTTTCAAAAGCACAGGTCAAGTCAAGAAATTTTTCAAACAAGTAATGAGTAACTAACAAATTATAACTCTTAATTAACCTCTAGTATTTGACAATTGCAGACAGATATCCTCCTCTTGTTTCTGAATTCTCACTATCCCTTTTCTGGTTCACTGTCAAGTTTTAGATACCCCTCATTAACAGAACCGTCCAATTCATTGAAGATATAAGTTAAAATTTATTTTTAATGACTAAATTATCCTTCATACAATGAAGGGTAATGGGCATGGATAAAAATGCCCTTTGTTACTGTCCCAACCTCTCTCAACTCACAATTATGTTTAACACGATGAACGACAACGACGACGACACCTGGTTTCCTTGTTTGACGACGACACCTTTTCAGCTCAATCGACAATATCCGGGCTTAGGCTAAAGTTCAATGACGCTCAACGATGGAAGCCCTCAAGCTTGACGATGTCCAATCTCATCAAAATGAGACCTCTTGTAAATATATAATAGCAAATAAAATTGCAACTAATTAATCATCAAAATGCCCCACTTTAATTTGCAAGGGAAAAGGTTTGAGAATTGTTGTTAAAGTGGTTCACTAATGGAAAAACAGATCCATTGATTTTTGAAACAATTTATGACTCCATTATAATCACATTGTTGCCAACAACATCGCTCAGACTTTTGCTCTCAGGTCATCAGAAACCTCTGTAGTGTTGGAGGTTTGAATGTTTACCATGGATGTGTCTTGGCCGTTCTGGCAAGCATTTGATGGATCTATAGACGCCTCTCTGTGGAACTGGATCCTCTGTTAACAAACCTGATAACTACCCTGTTAATCGCACCAAATGGCGACACGTGTCTGTGGACCCCCCATGTAAGAAAAGGGCTTTCAAACGGACGTTTAATGCTGCACGCTCCCCGCAGTCATTTTTCTTCTTCTTCCTCACGCACCCTCACCTACCTCCGGCGCCGTTCCGCCTCACACACCCCCGACTTCTCTCTGAGGTCGCCCAACCTCAGGCTCACTCTCTCTCTCTCTCGGCTGCAACAACAGCCATACTTAACTCTCTCTCTCTCTCTCTCTCTCTCTCTCTATCTTGATCCCACATTACCCAATTAATCTTTTACTTTCTCTCTCTAACATTGGTTTTAATTGTTACTTTCTCTCTCTCTCTCTCTAACATTGGTTTTCTATACAAACTTTGCTTATCAGAAACTGATTCATTCAACTTGCAGAAGATTAAAATTCAAATACATGAAAAGAAAAGATCAGGATAATGAATCAATGGAACCCCATCTCAATAATTAATGTGGATAATGAATCAAAGGAACCCCATCTCATTTTGTTTCAGACGGAAGACTCCGTACGTTAATGGAGTCTTCCGTTTGAAACAAAATGGTTCTTCTCCTCTTCTCTCTCTGCTCTGCTCTTCCGTACATTAAGTTCGACTACTATTGCAACTTGAAGAGAGAGAGGGGAGGAGAAGAGAGACAGAGGGCAGTAGGTAGGTCGGTGAGAGTGAGGTGGGGCAACGTCGGAGAGAAATTGGGGGTGCGTGAGGTGCAACAGCGCCGGAGATAGGTACGCATGAGGAAGAAGAAGAAAAATGACGGTGACGGCGAGCGTGCAGCATTAAACGTTCTCTGTTATTTCCCTTCTCTTGCATATGAGATCCACAAACAGGTGTCACCATTTGGTACGGTTAATTGGAAGGTTATCAGGTTATCTTGTATTGGAATGAGCTGCCCAACTTCTCTTTCAGTGTGGGATCTCCTATGCTTATCTGATCTACTTAAATAACGGCGGGGTTCATCCTCAGAAAACCCATCCTCAAGACCATTCTAACAGAGTGGGACGATGTCCTACGCTTATCAGATTTACTTTGATGACCGCGCTCATCCTCAGAAGAGCTGTGATGCCGCATGTGCCGGTATTGAGATTCACTATCCTTGGAAAAGGAATGTCTTTTTCTATTCTTGTGCTCGTCTCTACTGTGATGTGAAGAAAAATGAGACCGGTGCTTCTTTCTAGAATGCTTGTGATTACTCTCCTCATCACCACCCTCATTATCATCATCATCATATTCTTCAAGTCTTCTTGACCTTGAATGGTGGTGCGTCTTTCTTGATCTTCGTTCTTTGCGGTCATCATCAGTCTCTTTCTTTTCAGACATCCCCATTTTATCCTTGATATCAACATCTAATGGCACTAAGCTTCCTTCTCTTTCTCTGCCCACAAAATCCAAATCCTCTGCACCTAAGAGATTCGAGACATCGACTGCCCGCTTAGAACCCTCATGCTTCACATCTTTGGAGACAGATCCAAGACACCCAGAAAACGTAGAATCAGGTGGTTCTGTGGATAAGCGGGGTAACAATTCATCCTTCTTGGGAACTCTGCCACTCTTTATCATGGCTGCAAACATCTTTGCCTGCTTCAATCTCTCGGCCTTCTGTTTCTACTCTTTTGTCAAACCTGCTTCAGAGGAGTCGGCCTCGCTAGCAGCTGCAATGGCAGCCGTCCTTTTTTTTTTTTTTTTTTTTTCCTTTCTATGTTCTTCACAGCTTAATTTATAGAACTTTCAGAGCACAGAGCAATGGCTGACGGGGAATGGCCAATGGTGAATGGTGGTCAAGGATTCAGATCCCCTAACAGAGCAATGGAGAAGAAGAAAAATGCCATTCTTTTTTTTTTTTTTGGAAGGTAAGGTTTAGGTTTATTTATAAAAAGAAATAAGGATGTTACAATCCAAGAAGAAAAGGGCTAGGAGATAGTCCAACTTAGAGTTCTAAACAGTAGAAGCAAGTTGAAAATCAAAATATAGTTTGGGTGGCTGAATTCAGCTGTACCACCCATTACACAACATTAGCAGTAAGGTTCCAGTCTTCTAATAGTCTTTTGTTTTGGCTTGTATCCGGGACACCGCAGGCCTTGGCAGGAATGGAGCTTCTTACATCCTCCTTGATACAAGATAACAAGTAGTCTTGGTCATTGCAGGTATTCTTGAATATCCTAGAGTTCCTCTCTCTCCAAAGGCGGTATATGGTAGCACAGAAACTAAGGCAAAGGATTCTTTTTTATATACCATCTCCACAACAATTCAGAACACACCACTCAATTTCCTTAGTCCAAGGGAGTGGAGTTCTGTTAATCCCTGACATCTTGAGTACTTGGTTCCATATCCATGCAACAAATTGGCAAGCAAAGAAGAGGTGCACACCAGACTCCTCAACATTATTACAGAGGGAGCAGCAAGACTGGGAAATAACTCCCATTTTGATGACCTTGTCCTGAGTGAGTAACCCTTGTTTCAAAGCCAGCCAAGTAATAAACCCGTGTTTTGGAACAGCTCCCTTGAACCATATTAGAAGGGGCCCCCAGTTCACCTGAACAGAATGCTGTCTACACATAGCCCAGGTCTCCTTAATTGAGAAATTTCCTCAGCTAGAGGGGAGCCATATGACCCTATCCCTGGGGAGGTTATGGACTTTGATCATATGAAGTTGATCCCATAAAGCTTGCAAGTTTGAATCAGTACCTGTTCTCCACTGCCTGTCATTCAACAGCTTCTCCACTTTGTCATCAATCTTGAAACCAGCCCTATGGATCTCTCTCGGAGTAATATGACGAATTAAGGGACTGTTAGGATGCCACATATCCCACCAAATCCATGTAGTCTTGCCATCAGAAATTTGAACATTACACAGGTTTTTAGCTGTGTATCGGGTTTGAAGGATTTTCCTCCAAGAACAAGATCAACTTGATGGGGGTTTAATAGACCAGAAGTTCTTGTGTTTAATGAGATGAGCATAGACCCAGTCCACCCACTATGATTTCCTCCTGCTCAATAAGTGCCACACAAGTTTGTATATTGCTATATGGTTCCAGTGTAGAGAATTGGAGACACCAAGGCCCTTTCAGATTTAGGAAGGCAGATCTCAGACTAGGCAACCTTGCAAAGCTTTCTTTTCTGCTCATTTCCATCCCAAAGAAACCTGTAGCAAACTTGATTAAGGTTTTTAATGATCTTCTTTGGGAGGATGAAGTTGGAGCACCAATGGATTTGAATGGAGAATATAGCATATTTGATAAGTTCTATTCTGCCAGCATAACTGAGATTTTTGAACTTCCAGCTCTGAGCTTTGCAGTAAGTTCTTTCAATAAACTCTCTACAATCACTGATTTTAAGCTTGGAAGAAATGAGGGGGATCCCAAGGTACTTAATGGGGAGCTTCCCTTCTCCAATACCCCATAAGCTCTTAATTTGTTTTATAACTTCAAGACATACAACTGCAGTAAACAGCTGGGACTTTTTGAAGTTAATAGATAGGCCAGTAAAATTCTGGAATATATCAAGAGCATCCTTGAGGGATTTTGCAGATTCAAGATCACCAGCAGCAAACAGAAATAAATCATCTGCAAAGTTGATGTGGGTAATCTGCAAAGTTGAACCTTTGAGCTCCCAGTTGGCTTTTGATGTAGCATTCTAAGTATTCCATACAAATTGTGAAGGGGTAAGGGGAGAGTTCCCTTGTCTTAATCCTTTTCTCCCAATGAAGAAGCTATTCATAGACCCATTCAAGGATAGAGAGTAAGAAGTAGACCCTATGAGCTCTATAATCCAATTTCTGAACTTTTGGGGGAAGTACCAAGCACAAGCATCATATCAATGGCATCCCATCTAATATTATCATATGCTTTCCTCAAATCAATCTTGTATGCAGCTCTAGGTTTGCCTTTGTTGAGGTGATAGTCATTAACCAACTCATGAGTGAGTTGAATGTTATCAGAGATTAGTCTTCCAGGTAAGAAGGCAGTTTGGTGATCCCCAATCAACTCACTAAGAAGAGGTTTGATTCTATTGGCAAGGAGCTTTGCAATGCATTTATATATGGTATTGACACAAGATATAGGCTTGTAGTTCTCCACCTCAGTAGGGTTTGGGCCCTTAGGCACCAAGGTGATAGATGTGTGGTTAACCTGCTTGAGGAGTTTACTACTTCTGAAAAAATCACTGATAGCACAGCAAAATTCTTGGCCTGTTATATCCTAAGTTGCCTTAAAAAACTTAGGGGTGTACCCATCAGAGCCAGGAGCTTTATCATCATTCAGACTAAACAGACAAGCTTTGATTTCATTGCAAGAGAAATTCCTTATCAGCTCAGCAGCCTCATTGTCAGATAAAACTCTATCAACAGAGGGGACCAAGAGAGGGTGATCTCTATGGGAGTGTGGTTCCCCAAGCTGCCCCTTATGACAGGCTATGAATTCATCAGCAATGTTGCCCTGGTCAAGGATACATCATCCATCTCCAATTCTAAGAGATAAAACTTTATTCCTGGATTTGTGAACAATCAGAGATCTATAGAAGAATTTAGAGTTGTTATCCCCCTCTTGAAGCCAGAGAATTCTTGACTTTTGTCTAAGTTGAGACTCATTTGCTCTAAGGAGTACACAATAAAGAGACTATTTATCAGACTCCTCTTTTTTAAGATGACTACCCAGACCATCCATCATATCAAGTTGGATCATTGTGAGCTCCTCCTTAGTCCTCTTGATTTTGCTTTGGATTTCAGAAAATTCCTCCGTACTCCATTGTTTCAGTTTGAGCTTATGTCTTTTCAACTTGGAAACAAGCATGAACATAGGGGTGCAATGACCTTACCAAACCAGGAGTCTTGGACAATCTTTAAGAAGTCAGGGTGGTTCACCCAGTGATTGAAGAACTTAAAAGGAGTTTTACCCTTAGGACCATCCTCCATCAATCTGACCAAGCAAGGGGAGTGATCTGATAGCCTAGGGGTAAAAATTCAGCTTCTGATGCCAAGAGGTGTTGGAGCCAAGCATGGTTTACACGTGCTCTATCAAGCTTACATAATATCCTTTCATTTGTTTGATTTTTGTCATTCCAAGTGAATTTGCAGCCCTTGAATCTAAGGTCATTCAGCTCAAGTATATCTAAACAGTCATTGTAGTCCTTTGTGGCTTGGATATTGATATCCCTTCTACCATATTTTTTAGTGCTGAATCTTACCACATTAAAATCACATATAATGATCCAAAGAGAATTGGATTGGATACTAATAAGGTCTCTCCACAATATTTTCCTTTCATTCACATCATTTGAGCCATAAACAAAGCTAACCAAGGCAGTTTTGTTAGTTGCTTTGACAACCATGTTTCCGTGTATCAACTGATTTGTACAGAATATAGGATCAAAAACAATATCCTCTTCTTTCCAACATACCCATACTCTACCCCTGTTAGAAGTGGGGTAATTAAGGTAACCAACCCACCCAGGGGCAATGAGTTTACAGATGCTATTAGCCTTCCTCTGTCTAACTTTAGTTTCCACTAATGCAAAGATACTAGGAGAGTAACAAGATATCAGATTCCTTACCTCTTTTTGATTGATGGGGTCGTTTAGGCCCCTGATGTCCAGCATAGGATGTTTAACATTGAGGGGGTGAGCTAGGGGAAGACTCACCACCAGCATTAGTGGATGTTATTGATTTTGCATTATGATGATTTCCTTTAAGGGAGTTATTGTCCATCTCACTATCCAATTGAAGACAGCCAAATCTATTTATCGAAGGAGTTATAATCAGTTCTTGAGCCTAAGTATATGCTGCTATTTCAAAAACAATACTATCAGGCAATTGATTGTCTTTATCTCTGGCCTGTGAATTCTCTTTCTCCCCACAGTTAGTTTTGGTTCGACTACTATCCTTGTGAGCTATGGGAGTCTTTGTGTTATGCACGTCCTGGATATTAGTAACTTCATTACGCACTGTTGGATGCTCAGTAAAAGTTTGTGGGGTCGCAGTGGGTTCAGGCCCCACAAGTATCCTTCTAATTGGTACCCATTGCTTTGGCTGTTTGGCAATGACTGGGCAAACCTTTGTCCAGTGCCCAAAGCACTTGCACTGAGTGCATACCTGTGGTTTCCTTGTATATTCCACATCAATTTTCACTAGTTCTTCAATCAGTGGATTACCCGAGGTATTAAGGGAAATACAATTTGGAAGGGTAGACTTAGTGTCAATTTCCACACATACTTTTGAAAAAGTCATCATAGAACAATTTTTTGTGGCTTTGTCAATATCAAGAGGTTGACCTATGGCACTAGCAACATAGCTTAGTCCCCCACGAGTCCAAAACTCAGGGGAATATTGAACAATTTAACCCAAACTGGGACTGTGCTCAGGCATTCCTTCAGCAAAGGCATATTTGGTCTCCATTCTCTGAGTACCAAAAGTCTCCTTGCAAAATGCCAAGGTCCAGCAGCCAAGACCATATCTCTCACCTCCTTACAAGCAAATTTGAAGAAGAAGAAGCCATTGTTATTGGCAGTGACCTCCACACATGCTTACCCCAAAACCTTTGGGCAAAAGAGTTCACCACGTGTAAGAGGAGTTTTTTTTTTATCTAAGAAGTGTCCAACCAATGTTCCTTCCCAGATAGCTATACCAACTTTGATGACCTCTAGGGGAGGGCTGACAATGACCTTGCCATCTTTGATAGATGGGGGAAAGAAATCCAGCTGCTTATGGTGAGAAGGGGCAGCCTGGGCAAACAGACTCGACCAAGCCTTGGGGATAGGCACCGTAGGTGCAGGGCCAGCCAGACCTGCAGACAGGGGGGTGGTCAAACCTGGAGAAGTGTGCTCAAACATTCCAGCAAGGGGGAGTAATAGAGGATAGGGCCAGCGCCCGAGGAGGGAGTAGGCGCGGAAGGAGAAAAGCAGGATGGGAGAGAGAGGGGAGAGCATCCAGGCAACTGGGTCAAAGCCCCAAGGAGGCAGGGGGACAGACCCAAAACGGTAAAGGAAACTAGGGATGCCAGCTCACTAGGCAGGAGGGGGGGACTGGCAGGGGAGAGGGCGAGAATATGTAAAAGACCCAGACGGGTCCAAGAGAGCACCCGACTCGGAAGATGGAGAGCCAAGAGAGGAAGGGACGGGTTGCAGGACCCGGCCTGCCAATACCCCACCCGCAGGCACAATAGTCACAGGAGGGGAAGGTGACGAAAGGGAGGAGCCGTGGGGGTGTACTCAGGGCTGCGAGGAGCAACAAGGAGAGCCAGAGAGCAGAGCTGAGGGATGGGGGAAGGGGGATCAACAGGCAAGGAAGAGGGGGAAGAAATGAGAGGGGATACAGGTCGCACAGGAGTGCAGCCATCCGGGGAAGCAAAACAGGGGGAAAGGGAAGGTGACGAGGGGGAAGGAGCCAAAGGGAGGGCAGAACGAGCAGCCATGGTAAGAGGTTTAGAAGAAGAGACAGGAGGCAGGGGAGAAAAAACAGAGGACAGGGGGGAGGCCTTACGAGCTTTCCTTCCCATGGGAAGAGACAAAGGCTGTCAAACCAGCGAGAGGAAAGAACAGGGGAGGGAAGAGAGGATCAAGGAGGATAATGGGGAATAAGGCAACAGACTCCGCCAGCAGCACCGGACAGAGATTCAGGCCATGCCGGAGAGGAAGGAAGGAGGGAAGGAAGATGACTGTAAAAAATTAAAAATCAAAATTATGTTTTGATCTTGTCATTTGATAGTTCTGGTTCAACCACGTAGGTTTAAAACGAAGGGTTTTTTCGTCTTTTTTCTTGAAAACTAACACCGTTAAGGGTTCTATTAGTGGAGGGGGGGGGGTATCTGAGACCTGACAGTGAACCAAACGGGGGCAGTGGGATTTAAGAAACAAGAGGGTATCTATCTGTAATTATCAGATATTAGAGGGGGGTCAAAGTGAAATTTGCCCTTAAAAATTGTAATTAACAAATTAACAAAATATTGTTGATGCGGGATTTGTAAGAGACTCAATATATTAAAAGAACTTCAATAAATAATATAAAAGAGCCAATATAATCACCCTTCCAGAGAAATAAGTTCAGGGAGTCTGTCTCAGCATAGCCTAAACCATCGCGCAGCCGTTCTATCAATAGCGTTTCTTCACAAACGTGACCTGTGAATAAGACAAAGAGAAGAGACAAAGGGGGAAGGATGTTGAAATAATTGTAAGTCAGTTAGAACGCATATCTCAGAGCAAGAAAACCTCAGTGTTCGAATGACCCGAAGTCTATATCATGTATTGAGAAATACAATATATGACTGACTATCCCCTCTTTTTTCGGTGTCTCTACTCATTATTGTTTTTTACCTCTTGAATTTCTTAGAGACTTAACTTTTCTCAGAATTTTAAGATTGTCTTTAATAGAGAATATGTTCTGCTATTTATAGGGAATTTAACCTATCAAATTAGGACAGATGTGATTCAATCAAATGTCCAGAGAAGTGCTTATAAATATCCCTATGCATCAGAACATATCTTGAATGCCACGTGTATTTCAAGACGCCTAAGTTATTTCTAGAAAGAGAGATGAGTCACTTCGAATTCATAAACTTGCTCTGTGATAGGTTGTTTTAGATCTAGAAGAACACGGATTAAATGACACGTGTAGCATGCATAAAGATCTAAAAGCAACGTTTCCATTCTTGCCGCCATTCCAGATAAGACAAAACCCCCTTTAGATAATTCATACAACAGATATTATAAGTAGCTGAGGTTTTATCACGTCCTGCGAGGAATTCATTCCAATAATTTGAAGTAAAGGAGTCTATTGAATGTCTAGACTTCGTTTATCACGAATTAACCCCTTTTGGCGGCTATCTGCCTTTGAAGGACGTTAGAATAACCATACAACACAAGGTGATCAGTGTATTCTCAAATTACCCATATAGAGATTTCAGAGTTAGATATCTCAGCAGGCAACTCGTTTTCATGATCAATAGTCCCTGTAAGGAAGTTATCTACACCCTTTTGAAGTTTAGAGCTTACGCGACCAGCTCGAGTGCCTTTGACTTAATGAAATCAGAAGTACACATGTCATTCTACTTCTTTAAAGGAAACCCCAAAATACAAATATCTCATTCAGAGATAACTTCTAGGGAATAAAGTTATGCCTCTGAAATACCATCCTTGAGGATTTTATTCGAAGTAGGCATATATCAGATGAAATATCATTCGAAGTCGACTCCTAAAGATAAAAAAGGATGCCTTCAAAGTATAAAATAGGTTTTAAAAGCATATTGGGGTTGATGAACCCCTATCTTTGTCCTTAAAAAATACTCTTAAGTAAAGTTTAAGTCCTGCAAATCCATAACTATCACTCGAAGGTGACATATGGAGAGGTACAAACATGACTTCGAAGTACTCCTTTGTGAAGGTACTTCAAGGTCAGTGAAGGTGAATCCATAACTGTCACTCAAGGGTGACGTATGGAGAGAATAATATGACTTCGAAGTACTCCTTAGTGAGGGTACTTCAAAGTTAGTGAATGAAAAATGTATTTCCATATTTGTCACTCGAAGGTGACATATGGAGAAGTAATAACATAACTTTGAAGCACTCCTTTCTGAGGGTACATCAAAATCAGTGCAATCATCATTCGGAAGTGTTCTTTCGCGATGAACGAAATGTGTACTTCGAGAATTTCTTAAATAAGGATTCCTTTGAAGTTAATCGAATGCAAGTCTATTTATGAGTAATAAACCCTTAGTCTTTGAGGATGACTAACCTTTGAGGATTTGACTATCTCGAGGTGGTTAGCCTTTGAGTTCACCATCTGGAGTCCTGTGAGTTGAACAAAATAGAAGGAAAGATGTCTCCTTCGTAGTTCCTACAAGAAAAATGATAATAGATGGTCTTCCGAAGTCTATGGATATTATCCAAATACGACTAATAAATTAGAAGGTTTAAAGTGTGCCTTCGAATGTCTTTTTTGAAATGATTTCTTTCGAAGCACATAGTAAAGTAATAAGATCACTCAAAGTCTCTTCTGGAGAATGAGAAAGTATGACTTTGTGTCTTGGTTTAGAAATTTATATATTTGAAGGGTTCGTTAGGGGTATTATACTCCTGTCAATGTCCTTCGGAAGGAATCATGTTTTGTCTTGTCAGAAGTTCAATTTATTGATACTTTGATCATTTCGAAGGTAGTTAGCTTAGAAGTTAGCCAATACCTTTAGATTTTGGACACATGGAATGGTTTGGTATAATGAACCGTTTCCAGAGGTAGCTTCTTGGAGAAGTTTTACCGTTCTTAGGTGATATGGACGGTCAGATATCTCTGACGCATTCCAAAAGTTACTTTTTTCAAATCAAATCAGCGTACAGCGGTTGTGACAGCTGGCACATGTGAAGAAAATGTGGCAGTTGATTGCTTTAGCAACGATTCAGTGTATGTGGTTACACCCGAAGTCCCATACACACTTCCTAAGATGATGGCACGTGTTTGATGGGATTAATTAAGCCTTTTGATCACCAATATCATGAATATTTCAGCAGCATTCTTACTTCTCTATGAGCTTTGAATGCAACAAAAAAAATCTGCACCAAGTGTTCAAACCATTCCATCTTCTTTGTATTTTTAGATTTGAGAAAATAAAGAATTAAAAAGTGGGAGAAAAAGAGGACAGAGGGGCCTCAGTGTTCCAGGGAAGGAGAGAGATGGTTTGAATGGAGGTTTTATTGGAGAGGATCTTTGACAATTTTTTTATGCCATTCCACCTCTTCTTGTATTTATATTTCAGAATATATATATATATATATATATGAGAAAGAGGGGAAGAGAACTCAAAGTATTGGGGGTGAAAGTGAGAGAGAGAGAGAGAGTGAGTGTTTAGATGGAGGTCTTGTCAAAGAAGATCGCTGACATTGCCAAGGAATATCAGACATGATTTTCATTTGTGTCATGCCCCCGGTTCCAAGATATGTAATCTTGACAATCTCGGGGCGCGACCTTCGGATCCAACCCCTTGGATGCGGTCCACGAATCAATCACCATTCATAATGGCAAATCAGAGTAAAACTAAACAATTCAAAAGTCTTAATTATATAAAAACAACAATCAATTCTTACAACCACCTCTCATTAAATGAGATGAAAATTTAAGTACTAAATAATAAATGCTCTCACAAGTCAACTTACATCCCACGTCTGAAATAAGCAAAACAAAAATAATTGAAACAACAACATACTTGATATCCGAACCAATCCACTCCATGCCCAGCCAATAAGCTCCCCATCCTTGCTAATAACCTGGTGCATGAAGGCATGAGCGTTGGAGGCTCAATAGGTAGCCGAGAGTCTGTGCCTCCTCTCATTACCAAAGCATGTAATATCAAAGACACACAACATGTATACACTAGAACAGTCATCCCACATTTAAACCAAAGTACGAACATGAGCATGTAAAATAGAGTAAATGAAAAATGTGCGAAATGCTTATGAGATGAGAGTGAGCACAAGCAATGGTCTATGGTAAAGATGAGATGAGAGTGCACTGATGATGTTATGCAGTGACTTGTGTTATGCCTTTTCTAACCCGCAGACACCTCTTAACTCTTTCTGGATACTTTCTGGGAATTCACTAACCCAAGGAATGTCCGGCACTTCCCCTCTTCATTTCAGGGAATACAACCCCAGGTATGAATCTACCCAACCATTCTGGGAATACAATACAAGGTACAGGACGGACCCCAGCCTTTTGGGGAATCTCAACTACAAGTAGACACTGACCCTCTAGGTGCCATCATGGATGGAGACCCAGTAACCTCTTGCCAATACTTGACTCAACAACAACCCATGCATGTATGCATGGTTTACATGATTACCTTTCATCTGAAACTGGAACCATCTTGGCCTCACATGGACCACTCATCATATCTCATGCCTATCTTATGTATAGTTTGGCCACCCAGGGAGCATTCCTCTTATCTCATGCATATCTTATGCATATCAGTCTAGAACATCCAATTCCATCACACACACATGTTATTCATGTTAATTCACCAACACATCGTCTCATCATAATCATTATACACAAACACATATGGAACAACAAAGCTATCACGTCCCAAATCCTAGAGTTCTCGTTGGAGACCCTCAAGATTCAAAAATAGTAACTCTTACCCCATTCCACATGGAGTGGCAAGTCAATATAGAACAAATCACATAATTCAATAAGATCACTATAAAACCTATATATAATATAAATCAAAAGTATTCAAAATAACATAACAGAGGAATTAAAATAAACTAACTATCCTAGTGTAATGACCTGAACCTTTGAAAGTGTTTTACTTTCTTAGTTATAATATATGAATAAATTATTGGAGTTATCTGTGTGATTGTATGTGCATTATTTATGTTATGGGGGTAT
>JAUPMG010026246.1:0-14901 GCA_031762675.1 Pachysandra terminalis | reverse complement strand
TACACCAACCTTCAAACCAAGGTAAGTATTCAAGTATAACCTTATTTATGATTTTAATAGGAGTACAAGGTTGTTTTCATTGTGTATGAAGTATTTCAATGGTTTTACTTGTTTTCCAAATTTTAATGGTAGGGGATGGTAAGTTTGATTTCAAGTATTGTTTTAAGAGTTCTAATTATTGGGTTTTGTACGGAATTTAATACTAACCAAGGTTACTTAAGCATGTTTTGTGTTAGAGTTCAAGAGGAGTGAAACTTTAGTGCTTTTGTGCAAACTGTGAGGTTCTGCAGCCTGCTCGGCATGCCGAACAAACTACGGAACATTCCCAATAGACTTCGGCAGCCTCCTCGGCATACTGAAGGTCTACTGAGCACCACCAACTAAATTTTGAACTTTTGGAAAAGCTACCAAACCCTACTTGGTATGCCGAGAGTCACTGGAAAAGCCACCGAGCCAAAACTCGGCATATCGAAACCCTACCGAACCTGACAATCTAACCAAACCTAGAAAACCAAAGAAGGATTCGA
Organism: Pachysandra terminalis; assembly: GCA_031762675.1. Lineage (NCBI taxonomy): Eukaryota > Viridiplantae > Streptophyta > Magnoliopsida > Buxales > Buxaceae > Pachysandra > Pachysandra terminalis. The sequence goes on along the minus strand of JAUPMG010026246.1, from coordinate 14,374 downwards.
CATACCGAAAAGTCCATCGAATGCCTACCGTGACTGTTCGGCAGACCGAGAGATTTCCCAATTTAACTTGTTTGATTTGAAATTTTACATACTTGCTTATTTTGACCTAATTTGACTGTTATGATGTTTGTCTTGTTCAAATATGATTATCTTATGCACTTACTTCATTATGGATCCTATTTGCTATGTTTGATGAATATGAGATATTAACATGCTTCATACTTATTCAATGCTATCATGACAATTAGGCTTATTACACATTGTACACATACTTGATTGCTTAGTTAATGTGCACATTCTCACTTACACAACATATGCCTATATTGTTGCATAATGACCTTGTATTAGTCTAATGCATTGACTTGACCTTCATAACTTCATATTGCTGAAGATTATGATTATAACGAGAGTATTATGATCTAGAAATCATAATAGGTGAGGAATTCCGGATGAACTATTAGCATGTTTTGAGGGATTTGGCCATCCCAATAGACCAACTAATTTGTTTACTCCCACGGTGGGGGATATGTTCTATGTGATGATCTCAAGAGACTTTTGGAAAGATGATAGGTGAGGGTCAGTGAAACCCGATATCTGAATCATATGAGTGAACTCTGTTGGTAGATCGGCTAATGTATGGTTCTAGTTAATGCCTTGGGATTAGTCCCTATGATTGGAAATAAGTGAGGGGATTGTGCCCTCTAGGTCGAAACCCCTAGAAACTATGTTGCGCACATAGAATAATCTACTATTTCTGCCATTTATTAGGGGATGGTTTCCGTGTGAACATCCTTGAGTAGTATGATTGAGATCATATGTAGAACCTATACTAAATGAGTACTATACAACTGCATTGCATATTAGATTGTTTGTCTTAAATCACATGTGGTGATTATACTTGCTAGGTGCACAGTATGCATTAATAATTGAACCAACATATTGCATTGCATATTACATCATATTGCATCATTATTCATATTACATGATTATTAGCATACTCATCACATATTCATTGCATATTGATCACACATCACACATTTCACTCATTTATTGTTTATATGGATTACCATTGAAGAGTGGCGTTGTCCTTACTTCAATCATAAATTCCGTTCGACTTGTTTACTTACAAAGCTAGTGTAGCTTACGCTTTCGAGCACAACATATTACAGGACCTATAGATGATGGACATAAAGACCTTGAGGATCAAGATGGAGAACAAGGATGCTCTGAAGATATTAGTCATTATTAGGGTTTTATTTGGTGTTTTTGGTAGAACTTGTAGTAGGGTTGAATTGCTATAATTCAGTACTTAAGATATGATTTTCAATAGTTAATAGGGATTGATTTGAAGCATGAGACCAGTATTATTTTCTTTCTGCTGTTTTATGTTTGAAGAATGTTTTATGATGAATGTTATTTTAATAATATTACTTTTCTATTAACTTAAATCTTATAAAATATCCTACTTAATTCAATGATTTTGGCTAAGTATTGTTTATCCACTCCCATCTGGATGAAAATTACAACTTAAACTTGGGGACTCCATTGAGATTTCCAGGTTTGGTTCGTGACACCTTAGCCAGTTTAGAGAGGTCAATAAGACCTCTATAATACCACATATCAATAATGATCATTTAGAAGTTTTCCTTAGGGAAGCCCTAGTCACAACCAACCCCATCTCCTCTTGAAAAGCTTTATTCTTCTGGTATTGTTTCTTATTTTCTATTTTAGCTTGTCTTTTGGATCCGCTAGAATCCTCCCCAACCTTGGTGACCAAGTGTCCTTACAAGAATTAATGGATAAGCTTTCGAAAGCATTAGGACTCTTCAACTCAATTGTGTAATTTACAGGATTGGGAACAGAACCAAAACTGATCTCTACTCCATTCCCCACGACAGTCGTGAACACTTGTGCCTTTCCCTTCGAAGTAACCCTCTTAGTATTCATAGATTTCTCCTTCTATATTATCATATGCTTGCTTGTATTATAGTTCGTTAATTTTTTGCAAGGTGCAATCCCAAAGGAGGGAAATATGATGCTACTAAAAATTATATAAATTTTGGGAAAATTTTGATATTCTTGTCTGGTAGTTTTTTATCTCCCATATTTCTTGATAATTAAATTCATACCTTCCTATCAAAAAATATTGTAATGGGCCTGCTTTGGCCTGCCCAAATCCATTATAAAGGGATAAAGTTGGATTAGAGCCAAAAAAATATCAACATGCTCTATGGGCTAGGTTGACTTTGGCCTAACCCAAGCTTGACATCATAGTCTACAATAGAGGCGTCAACAGGTCGGGTTTGGGACAGGTCCAACAAGTCCCAGAATCGAACCCTACTATATGATGATTCTAAGTCTTGTCAATTCCAGGTCTAAGGTTGTCATCCTTAATCCCAGAATCGAAACTGCAAATACCCAGTTCTTAACAGGTACCTAATACCTATTATATTAATGTACATAGATACAAAAAGTATTTATTTTTTACTTTATTAATATTATTTGATTATCATGATAACAATCTCATTCCAAAAATAAGGATTTATATAAATTTAGATAGAATATTTGCACCCAACACATATTACACACCATCCATAACATAAAATGAATGTCTAGTACAAATAGACATTTAAAAATTAAAAATTTATAGATCAACTTTTGTTTATTTTTTATTAAATTAATTAACTAATACTATATTATTGATTGTCAAAAATTGAACTAATGAATTATTTAAATTATAAATTAAATTTTTATTTAAATTTAAATATCTTATCTTTAAAGAATAATTAATGAATTATTTAATAAATCCAAAAGACCCAACGCTCGATGGATACCCATCGGGTAAATACTAGCATAAACCCAATTTTTAGCAAGTCCATTTTTTATAGAACCATAATCGAACCCAATTATGAATCGGGTCCATATACCTGGAACTGAATCCTTTTAAATGGGTTCGGTTTTATCGAATTTAGGTTACCCAATTACACACCTAACCTACAAGCAAGACTACTAAGAGGGTCAAACATGTCGAGTTTGGGATGGTATTGTTATGCCCATAAGCAGACTATTACATTCATTAGGTTCGAGGTGGATATGAAAAGAGTGGTTACACACATTTTACAACTAGGTTACACCCATTTTAGCACAAGGTTACATCGTTTAATGCCTTAGGTTACACATATTTAAGCACTAGGTTATACACATTTTAGCACTAAGTTATACTCTTTAATGCCTTGGGTTACACACACTTTAGCACTAGGTTACACCCTTTAATGCATTAGGTTACACACATTTTAGCACAAGGTTACATCTCAATCTCATGGATCCGTGGTATGACAGAATATATTAAGATGTTTTGATGATTGCATAAGTTTTGGTTGTTGTGTGCTTATTGTGGTTTGTTCTCTGCTGGCAAGTGTATATGGCTGGTAGAGGGAGGAGAACTACTACTCGTACTAGTAGAAGTGAGGAGAATGAATGGATTGAATAGTTTGTTGATGTTCATCGAGTTCTTGGTGACTTAGCAAGTGCTCTACTTTAGGACATAGCCATGAGGATGGAGGCTCAGGCTACTATGCCTTCTCACAGAGCTCCACCTGCTCTGATTGTTCCACCTGCAGTTCATCGTGGCCGATGGATTGATCTATTCAAGAGGCTTATGCCGCTAGGGAGGATAAAACAAGCCATCCATTGAACTTGCACCCCAAATAGAACTGATTTGATCAGTTCAACCCAGGCAACATAAGATAGACATTTGCCCTTCCAACCCCGCAACTTAGCCAACATCTTGTCAACAATTGGCTTACAATCCCTGATCTTGAGCTTGGTGGCAATAAGAGGAATGCCCAAGTATCTAATGGTGAGTTTGAACTCCTAGAACCCCAACATTTGTTAAATCTCAACTTTGGTGCTTTGATTAACTCCAGCAAATAGAATTTGACTCTTGTTTTGGTTAACATGAAGTACCGACCAAACCTGAAACTAGTGGAGAGCATGTCAATGGAGGGAATATCAAATTGAGAAGCCAACATTAAGTCATCTGCAAAATAGAGAATAGACATGTCCTACCCCTTGCACCATAGGTGATGCTTAAAATCCAAAGACTGAGTGCTAACCTTGATGAGTCTAGCAAGGATTTCAATCATAAGTACAAATAAATACGGTGACAGAGGGTCACCTTGTCTCAAATCCTTTTTACCTTTGAAAAATCCCACAAGCCCTCCATTGAAAGAGGTGGAACTGATGATCCAAGAAATAAACCTTTGAGAAAAATTCCATGCCTCCAATTGACAGAGTTATAAGCCTTGGCTAAATCAATCTTGAGTATGCTTCTAGGAGTACCTCTGTCCAAGTAGTAGTCATGAACAAGCTCATGCACATGTAAAACATTGTCTGTAATTCTCCTATCAGGTATAAATGCTAACTGATAATTGCCCACAATAGTGTCAAGAACACTCTTAAGTCTATTAGCAAGTAAATTAGAAATGCATTTGTATATAGTAGAGAAACATGCTCGTAGGTCTATAATCACTCACCTGAGATGAGGTTGCGTTCTTTGGTATAAGAGTTATGATGGTGTGATTGACCTGTTTGAGAAACTCACCACTATTGAAAAAATCCTTCACAGCAGCCACAAAGTCATCACCAGTGATGTTTCAGGTAGATGTGAAGAATTTTGTAGTGATCCCATTAGGTCTAGGGATTTTGTCCTCCTTACGATTGAACAAACAATTACTGATCTCATCTCAGTAAACTCCCACCCCAGATTTTCCATAGTATCCTGGCTACTATTGGTCAAAAGATCATGTAAGTTACTGAAGTAACTCTCTTGATAAATGTTGCTTCCAAGTAGATCAGTATAATAATTAATAAACATCTAATTAATGGAGATTAGAAACTCTGTTACCACACTCATCATTGATTGTCATGATTTTGTTGTGGGCTCTGTGGCACATTAAGGACCTATGGAAGTAACTGGAGTTGTTGCCTCCCTCATGGAGCTAGGTCACTCTAGATTTCTGCTTTAGTTGAGCCTCATGAATTCTTGTAACATCTCTGTACAAGCCAGCCATCTTCTTCTCTTCAGAAACCAAGATAGGGTTTCCAGAATCACCAACAAGCTCCTCTTGGATTTTTGAGAGTTCCTATCTATAAACATTGGCTTCAGATTCCATATCTGAAAAAAGTCTTGTGCTCAAAGTTTTCAAGGTAAAGTTTGTCCTTTTCAGCTTGGACACAAGAGAGAACATAGGAGAGCCCCTAATGTCTTCACTCCAACACCGAGTAACCAGCTCATGGAACCCCTTCTGACTTGGCCAATTATTAAAAAACTTAAATGGCACACTCTTCTTAGGACTATCAACATACATAGTAATAATTAAAGCAAAATGATCCGAAATGCCAGGTGTAATGTATTCAGCTTCTTCAACATTAAACGTGGTCAACAATAATGGTTCACCATGAATCTGTCAATTCTGTTCATGATACAATCAGAACCATTGCTCTTATTGGACCAATTATAGAAACACCCCTTAGTTATGATGTCACAAAGGCCCAAATCATCGATTAACCCATTAAATTTCCTCACAGCAAGCTTATTTACTTGTCTAACTCCCACTTTTCTCTCTCATGTCTTAGAACATTGAAATCACTAGAGATCACCCAAGGACCAGATGGTTGAATGGTTCTCAAATGAGCCCATAATCTTCTTCTCTCTCCCATGTCATTGGTCCCACATATAAAGCAAATGTAGCACAACTCATTAGCTGTCACATCCCAAACCTGGAATCTCAAAGGAGTCTCATAAATTTGAGTTGTAACTCTAACCATTACAAAAATTATCATCTTTAGCGGCGGTCAATAACCGTCACAAAAAACAAATGAACTATCACTATATAATTTCATGGCAGTCAGGAAATGTGCCACAGAAGATTGCATAGCGGATTTTTTTAGTGGCAGTTACAGTGGCGGTCATAAATATGTGCCACTATAGTTCGCATCTTGACCCACAGTCAGTAACCGCCTCTACTTGTTGAAATTCAAAAAATGAACTTGGACTTTTAGTGGCGATCAATGACCGCCACTAAAAGTCACATATTTTATAATAATAAAAAAAGAGTGGATTTCCTGCTTCTATGATGATTTGTTGCAGCCTCGGATCTTCGATTCCCTTCAGGTCGAACTCTCGGTGATTTAAGCTTGCATTCAAGGATATTAATGAATTTTGGGTTTGAATCAACACAAAAAAGAGGTGATTGGGGATGACGAATAGGGATTAATGCGGATGGTTTTCAGCTGGGGTTTTGAAGGGTTTCTATGGGGTTTTGAGGTGTGGATGAACAAAAAAAAAGGGTTTGATTGAGGCTTTTTTTATGGTAGAAGAAAGGGTTTTGGGCTAGGGTTTTTGCAGGATTTAGATGATGAAAGAAGAAGGGTTTGGAAGGGTTTTGATGAAGGGGTTAATGGCTGACGAAAAACGGGTGGTTTTGGCTGCACAAATAAAGAAGAAGAATAGAGTTTTGGTTGGGGTTTTGGAGAGGATGAACAGGGTTTTGGGAATGGGGCTTTGGGGTTTTGACGAGCAAGCTTTTACAGGGATTTCAATCTGGGTTTTTGCAGAAATTTTCCTCCTCATCATCCAATCAACTTTCCCTTCTTTTAAAGCCTTCAACCACTTATCCCTTTGATTTCACTTCCAAACCCCTTCAATCTCTCTTCCCTTTTCTCCGATTTCTGTTGTTACCAATCTCTAAGCTTCAATCCTTGAGAAGTGGAAGATGATCCCACTCACGTTGTATTTGAAAGCTATTCGAAAGAAGAAGACCTTGCTCTTTTTTTTTTTAATTTAGAATTTTTCAGTGGCAGTCAGGTTAGAACCGCCACTATATGCCCTATATTGTGGCGGTTCTAACATAACCGCAACTAATAATTTCATACCACATTAATTTTGATAGGATCATTCTCTGTCAAATTAAAATCTTTTAGTGGTGGTCAGGTTAGAACCCGCCAATACAGGACCTCTATGGTGGCGGGTCTCCTAGAACTGCCACTAAAGGGTCAGCCTGCGTACAGTTTAGGCAGGATTGTTCACTCTCAATTAGAATCATTTAGTGGTGGTCAGGTAAGAACTGCCACTAAATATGGCATATAGTGGCAGTTTCAACATAACCGCAACTATGGTTTCATTCCGCGTTAATTTGGGCGGGATTGATCCCACTCAAATTAGAAACGTTTAGTGGCGGTCATGTCAAAACCGCTACTATATGCCCTATTTAGTGGCTGTTCTAACCTGATCATCACTAAAAGACATTTTTAGAGGCACAAATTAATGACCGCCGGTGATAAACAATCGGTAATAAGTTACTTTTTTGTAGTGAACTCCATATCCCTGTGGGAGTGGATAAGCAACATAGATCATAAGAGGAAGATAATTTATTAATTCTAATAACTATTTAAATAAAAGTGCAGTCTATCCTTTTTAATAAACAGAAATAAAACTACATTTAATACATAAGTCTATCATCTAAATTCTATTCCCTTTATTCCCATGATAGCTCTCTTCAATAGAATTAATCCAATACATGAAAATATAGCAACAAAACATATATAAGCTGAAAGCTCTGATAAGTAGACCTTCAAAACAAGGTATTTACTCATATCCCAATGTTATGAGAAATTTACATAATAATAACATGATTTGAAAAATAATGAATAATAGGTATATATGAACATAATTCAATTCAAGGACTCATTCTCTCACCAAATTTCACCTTGGTTTGTATCATAAGGATATCTACGGTCATAGTTTAACAGTCTACAATGCCTATGTCTATATGATAACGTGCAATCAAGTGTATCATATCCAAGATAATCACAATAACATGCATTAGAATATAAAATGCAATCCATGTTGTTTGGCATTCGAATAGTGTATGTCTCACACCAGATCCAATCCCAACTACCCAAGATGAAAACCATCCTCAGCGTAGACAGCCATGATAGCGGATTATTCTACTTGCGCATCGCAGTTTCTAGTGGCTACGATCCTAATGGGCACAATCCCCACTCTTATTTTTTATCACGGGAACATATCCAAGGTTTCAACGACGTGAACTATCCTTTGTGAACCATACATTATCCGATCTACTAACAAAATTGACTCTTATGATTTAGATCTTGGAAAGTGCACTCCCTCACTTATCATCTTACCACAAGTCTCTTGAGATACCTCTCTCACATTGGGCAAATAAAACATTTAATCCCAATAAGGACAAGTAAATGGTCACAACCATATCATGAGTCATGATGGCATCCTTTATTGGTTATGCACAGTGTGCTCCAAATAATAGGATATAAAACATAGCCATCTCAGCAAGGTAGTAAAATGCAACTCATTGATTCACTCAATTATTAATGCACATGCACATTACAATGAGATAAAATGAACACAAACATATATTCAATCAACATCAACATTAGGCACATCCTCATGATCCTAAACTATAATAATGCACATAGTGATATATATATATATAATTATAGCACACAAGTATATATGATGGATGAGTTATAAACAATATATATATACAAGATCTTATTTTATTAGGATAGGAATGGTGTATTTTGTAGTTCATAGCATTAAATCAATCACTCCTAATACCTATATTCTCACACATATCACAAAGAGTTATAAAAAATGCATATATATACTATATAAAACATCTGGGCATCCTTATACTCTGCTAAATTAAACTTTAAAAGTATCATAAGACCAATCCCCTTCAAGTCTTGGAATTTCATAATATGGTCAAGGTCTAAATAGGTCAATGTTAAGGTACAGATAGTCAAAATAATGAAAACACACTCCCAGTACCTGAGAACACATATAATCTACTGGTCTTCACATTGTACATGTGTCCAATATTTCAAACTGGAGAAAGTTGGTGTCAGCAGGGTTATCGATAAGGTTGGGGATATACCGCCAATTTGGGAAGTGTGCCAAAGTTCATCAAAATTCACAAATAGGTAAAGGTAGGTCTAATTAGATTATTTTTATAAAAATATTTGGGTGCATATTGGTGTTGGCAGGGTCGGCGGTATGCCACGGTTGTCGGCAGCCTGGCCCAAGAGCAAGCCTGTGGGTCTCTGTGTGTTGGCAGGGTCGGCGGTATGCCGCTAGGAACTTTCTGCTAAATTTTGATTGGGATTTCTCTATATAAGGTCTTCTAACATGTAAGTAATCTTCGAAATAGGGTTTCATCTGCACTTTTATATTGATTTTATCATCTTTCTTCGGATTCAAGATCCAGTTTTTTGGTTTCTAGCTTGTTCTACATTGATTAGCCTATTTCTTCAATTTAATTTGGTTCATTTCTGGGTTTTAATTATAGAAACATGGGGAATAGATTATCATAACTCATACAAGAATTCCATCATGCCATAATATAAGGATAGAAGTAAATACACAAGACAATGAAGGAAAACTCACATGTGTTTTACTGTAGATCTTCTCTTTGATGTTGATTCATCTACTTTTTAGGTTTTTGATCTTCTTCTAATCCCTCTTAGGGTTTCCCATGAAATTTCCTTGATTCATATGTTTTAATTCACCTATATAACATTCATTTTATAATAATTTAGGTGTTAGAGTTGTATTAGAACTGTTAACTGCTATTTTAAGTTATCTTGTTTACTATTGTGACTAGAAGTTGTATTTCTAATTTACTAATTAATTAATCATGAATTTAGTAATTAAATATTTATATGTTTAATTCTTTTGGGCCTTAAGGAACTATCGGAGTAATTACTAAAGCCCATAGTTAGTTTACTTAAGCCCATACTAATGATGCTGAATTTGTAATGGATAAAAATTAAAATATCTCAATAGATAATATTCAAGATTCACCAATACAATTATACTACCAGAGATAAAAGATCAAAGAGTCTGTCTCAAGATAGCCTAAACCGTCGCGCAACCGTTCTATCAAGAGCGCTCCTTCTCAAACATCATCTGTAGATAAAACAAAGAGGCAAGGAGAGGGGATACCGAGGTATCAAGTGTGTTAGAAAGAAAGCATATCACAGATCAAGAAGCCTCAGAGTTCAATTGACTCGAAGTCTCTTAACACATATTCGAATGCTATACGTGACTATGATTGACTCTTCCCTTTCTATTTCAATGTCTTTACTCACTGTTGTCTCTCAGCTTTGAATTTTCAGATCCTTTTACTAAAGGATATTCATTGTTATTTATAGAGGGATTATCCTCTTGAATTAGGGCAAGTGTCATTTAGACAAACGTCCAAAGAGGTGCTTTTGAAATATCCACATGCATTAAAGTATATCTTGACGGCTAGGTGGATTTCAACATGCCTAAGTTATTTCCAGAAAATGGAATGAGTTACTCGAATATATGAACTTACTCTGTGATAGGTTGCTTTTGATCTAGAAGATCAAAGATCATATGACATATGTAATATGCATAAAGATCTAAAAGCAACGTTTCCATTTTTGCTGTCATACCAGATAAGACAAAACCCCCTTTAGATAAGTCATATAACAGATATTATAAGTAGCTGACGTTTTATCACGTGTTGTTTCCTTTTGAGGAATCTATCACAGTTATCTTTAAAGTAGAGTTATTTGAACTCCAGAATATTTTTCTAGACATCGTTCATCTCGGAGGAACTCCTTTTGGTGGTTTCCTATCTCTCTTCGAAGGAAGTCAGAATAACTATATGTATTACAAGTTGACCAGTGTATTCTCGAATTAACCCATATAGAGACCTTAGATTTAAGTTTCTCAGCAAGCAATAATCCCTATAAGGAAGAGTTATCTTGGAATTTCTTCAAAGTTTATAGCTTAAGCAACCAATTCAAGTGCCTTCAATTCGAACTTGGTGAAATCAGAAGTATGCTTCCTTACAAATTCCTTTAAGATAAAGTGTGAGAGAAAGTCCCTCAAAGTGCATAGAAAGTTATCCTCAAGAACTATTTCCTGGAGATAAGGGTATAAGTTTGACTTTGAAGGTCTTTCAACTATGAATCTCCTTCAAAGTTAACGTATATTGTATAAAATATTATTCGAAGCCAATTCCTAGGGATAAATATAAGTGACTTCAAACTTTACTTCGAAGTTTTAATGAGTTATTGAGGGTAACAAACCTATATCTTTGTCCTTCAAAGGGGACAAGATCCTTAGTCTTTTTGAGGGTGACGAACCTTTGACGATTTGACCATCTCATGGTGGTTAGCCTTCGAGTTCACCATCTGGAGGTGGTTAGCCTTCGAATCGAATTTAGTAGAAGGAAAGATATCTCCTTCGTAGTTCTTTTAAGATAGAATATAACAAATGGTTCTTCGAAGTTTGTGGATATAATTCAAGGGCAACTTCTAAGTTAGAAGGTACAAAATGCACCTTCGAAGGCCTCTCCTCAATGGATTACCTTCGAAGTATAAAATAAAGTAATAAACATACTCGAAGTCTCTTCTTGGGAGTAAGAAAGTATGACTTCGAGGTTTTATTTGGAGTTTCATATCTTTAAAGGGTCCTTTAGGGTTAGCATACCCTTACTTCTATCCTTCGGAAGGGATAGTGTCCCGTCTTATAAGGAATATGAATCCTTAGTCCTTCGATTTATTTCGGAGGTGGGTAACCCACATCTTTTGGATTTTTGACACGTGGCGTTGTTCAGTGTACTTAACCATTTTCAAGAGGTTATTTCTTAAAGAAATTTACCTTTTCAGTGATAAGGATGGTCAAATATCTTTGAACCGTTTCAAATATCATATTTTTGTTAAACGATCTAATCAACGTGCAATTGCTATTGACAGCTGGCATGTGTAAAGCGAAAGACGGCAGGTAATTACTTTAGTGATGATTCAGTGCATGCGGTCATACCTAAAGAATACATACGCACACACTTAAGATAATGCCACGTGTTTAGTGAGATTAATTAGATCGTCTGATCACCAATAGCCCCCCGATCTCTATTTCTTATGCCAGGAAGGAAATCATGAGATCGTACCTTTGAGAATGGCGGATATTAAATATGCGTCCCCCGAAATATGTTTTACATACCGAATGGCATGTGCCGAAGGGGCATTTAATGTATGATGATTGTCTCTTGGGATAACGTGAACCGCCAAAAGAGCTTTCCTTTTGAATTCTGCATTAAAGGAAAAGACCGCCATTGCCTATAAATAAGAATTTTCTTCAAAGAAGAAAGCTTCAAAAAGATACAAAACTAGTTGTGTCCTCCAGGCCTTTTTGGGATGAAGTTCAGCTTCGCCCATCATCAGATGTTGTTCAGAGCGGAGAGACTCTGCTAAGTCCATATGAGGAGACCACGTGGATGGATGTGGGTTTCCCTTGTCTCAGCTCAGCACCTGTAGTTCACTGTGAGAGAGGGGACTATGCGCTTTCTGAAATTGGATTTCGGTCTCATTTCAGTCTTCCCACTGGTTGGTCGGAGTGAGTTGATCATATTTTGAAAAATGACGAGTACTGGAAGTTGTTGGACACCGCCAGAATAGTGGAGGCGATTCGAGCCTCTATGAGTGATTTCCATAGAGACTATGACGGTTTGAAGGAGTTCATCCTTCGATGGGATCCGGAGGACCAAATCTATGTGATGGCCTTTGGAGAGGTCACCCTGACCTTAGAGGATGTTGCTATCCTCCGATACCTTCCAATAATGGGGGAGGTTAATCTTGGAGAAATCATCTTGACAAGTGACGAGAAGGGTGCCGTGCAGGTTTTGAAGGCATGCATGAAGAAGTCCCTTCAGAAGTCAAGATTAAAAGGAAGAAGTCCTGGAAATAGTTCGAAGTATTCGTTCGCAGGCTGGATGCATTACTTCTGGTACGAGGAAGAGATCTCGAAGGCAAATAGTGTCTTTATTGGGAGATATTGGGGTGAAGGTTTGAATAGTTCCGTCCATCTGGACGCCTTCGTCGCTTTCTTGCTTTCGAGAGGATACTCTGTGGATAAAGTGGTTGAATGGATATTCCCACTTGCTGTGAAGATTGCGAAAGGAATTCGAGTGCCCTTGGTGCCTTTGTTCCTAGGATCAAAGTACGAGTACCTTGATCTGCTGTGTGAGGATATGGCTTGACGTCAAGGAGAGAGGTTGGTGGAGATCTCTGTGGATGCCAATTTTCTACAGCTATTCTTATGGGAAAGGTATAGAAGGCACGACCCACTAAACTTTGCTATGGTGGAGAGCAAGCTCACCATTACGGGCTTGGATTCGGGCCCTCGTGCACTGACATGGTCTGAACTGAGTCCGAAGCTGAACGCGAAGTTAGCTTCGGTACTTAATGTGGAAGCAGAATTCGAATTCCGTCCTTACTGCCGAGGAGGAGTGAGAATGTTGCAACCCAACGGGACCATGCTGGAAGGGGAGTTCCCGCGAAAGACCAATTATTGGCATGCTCTCAAGCCAGAAGATAGGGTTTTCTTGGTGACAGTGCGTCCCGAATACCTATTGAGTACAGTCCGGGGATATAATATCATCTACTAATAGTTGCCAAAATGAGTTGAGATACGAAAACATACTATGCAAATGTCATCGAAACGCCGTGATAAATATTTCGGAGACTGAACGCAACCCGAATCGATTGTTTTATACGTCTCCTTGGAAAATCATAAGTAAATTTTGGTGTATTTATACTTTTAATACTTTGATTTAATTTAATGATAAGGTATGTCACGAGTCTGTTCTATGTGTAGGAGACTAACCCAAAGAAGGTATGCAACTTTTTAAAATTGTGTACTTCAACACAAGTCTCCCATTCTAAAGATTCAAACTCAATGGAGGTCAAAAGTAGTGATCTTGTTTTGAAGATGAAAGAGCTTGAAACAAGATTCTCGGTGCTAGAGAAGCAAGATGGAGTATTGCAGATGGTGATCTTAGGATCTTTGTCGTTCTTTCTTTTTAGTGTTATGTTGGCATGTATTGTTAAGATCCTCTTTTTTATGTAAACTCATTAACCGTTTTTCGTTGAAGTACATGTGTATTTTCATATAGCACCCTTTACAGCACCAGAAAAATTGTGTAAACAGACATGTATCCCTCTGACTGCATTTGGTTAGAGTCAAAGTAAGTCAAAGGAAAAAGAAAATGAAAGTAATGTGAAAAGAAAGTGAAAATAAGTTTCTTATTGCTGTTTGGTTGCTGTAGGAAAGTTTTAAGAAAATCGTGAATTGTGCATTTGGTTAGCAAGAAAGTCATAAGAATCCAGACATAATTTCCAATTATGCCCTTATATCATAAGCCATATTTGTGTTGTGTCAAACCGACTTCGGTTTGGTGTTGGTTCGATTTCTAATTTTTTTAAGTTTCACAAAAATAACACTCAATCAACTGTTAGT
>JAUPMG010026216.1:0-14902 GCA_031762675.1 Pachysandra terminalis | reverse complement strand
CAGCCTTAATTACAAGACTGCCATTGGCACAAAGAAAATGAGCTACGCTACCCTACGACACGCTAGGATCACCAAAAAAAATAAATCGCATACCATGCATCGCATGGTCGGACTTACTCAGATTGACGATCAGGCTGGCTGATAGACTTGCCTACTGACTAAATAGATAATTAAGTGCTTTCCATGCTTTACTTACAAAGCTCTTGACCTCATGAAAACCAACAATCTCGTCAAAGATATGACCAACAAAAAAATGTTACCGTTTACGTTTTGCTCTATGCAGATCTTGTGGAGCCAGGACAAACAGATGTGAGCTTCGTGGAGGGATGATTATTTTGACATTGAAAGCAAAGATTAGGGACTCAATTTCAGGGATTTTGGATAGAGGAGTGAGGTTTTTCGTGAAGAAAATAAGGCTAGGATTTTTTTGGGTCAAAGAAAATAAGGATAGAGACAAAAGAGCAGAGAGTTAACCAACCCAGAGGTAAGACATTATGAGTAGTTCAAAGGAAGAAGATGTTTGAGTGATGTTAGAAGCGAAGATCAAACAGTTGCTCGAGAGAACATGAAATTGGTGGTTGAGAGGCTACTTACTCGGAGAAACCTAAGACACCACTATTACCATGCATGTTGAAGATCTGGAGAGAACATCCAGTTCCTAAGATGTAATTAGATCTTAGGAATGAGAAGCATCGCCCAGCTACCCAATAGAGAGGAAATAGTATGGAACCAGGAACCCTCACGTGATCTCTCTTCAAAAAACTTAGAGTCAGCAGCACTGCAGTAAGAAAACTAGAAAACTGATGATAAGGAAAGAATTAGGGTTTGTCCCTATGGCACCACCTGTGGTGTACAATGAATGGAAGTTCAGGGTTTGAAAACCTAGATCAATCAGGTAGGTGATTTGAAAGTCCGTTGATCCAAATTAATCAATAACTTATCCCAAATCATTAATTAATTAATTTTTAATAATAAAGTTTTTAAATATTTCAGATAAAATATCTTAAAGTGGGGTATTGGCATGAGTTCTTTACACATCAAATACTACCACAAACTTCCCTCACTAGAGTTTAGCTTTTACGATTGTCTTGCACTATATCAGTAAAATGACAAAAAGATTCTTCAACCAGATACATGGCATGAGTTCTTGGCACATTACCAACAAATTTTCCACTACTATCACTTTCAAAGTAGATAATGATGATGATGACGACATTCACTTTAACAAAATACTGACTTTAGACTTATAAGCCAGACCAGCGTTTAACGTTTTCTTAGAGTTCTCACATGGAAAATGCAAGTAGAAATGGCGTTTTGCTTGGCTTCCTAAAGTGATAATGGATATTATTATGGGAGGGCATAAATGTTAGTTATCATTCCATTTGATCATAGGACTATCTATGTCTGATTTGATAATCATGAAGAATATTTGCTCTTATCTTGTCTCTTGGTGTGGAGAGTGTCACATCTCAAATCTAGGCCCCCTTATCGAGGTGTACTCGAATTCCCATACGCGACTCACCCCTTCTTCCAAGGGATGGTATACAAAACCCTAAGCAGAAAAATAATAAAAGCATGTACAACGGAACTAGTTTATTCAATTTAAATCAAGTCGCATACTAATATTAAAATCCTATAATATTAATAAGTTGAATAAAACCAAAACCAATAATAAAATTTGAAAATAATACCTATTAGCTATTACATCAATCCAATGCTTGAATAAGCCCTCATTTAATAACATTTAGTATCTCTATCTACTAGTTTTCTTCTTGAAGCATCTCGTACCTTCTTTCCTTTAAAACAATCTGGTGAGGGTAAGCTTTGGTGAAAGCCTATTGTGCAAGAAATACCATGGAGTTCTCTAATCCAGTATTAGGCTCCATGCATTCACATAACACATATCTCACAAATCATGCACAGCATTACATACATTATCACAAATATAAGATGAATAATATCATAACCAATATCTCAATTAATATGCATCCTTAAGATGTTTGTTGAGTGAATCACAGTCCCCAAAGTGTACACCGACTACCACCTAGGTCACGCAAACAATTTCTTGTGCCCCAAATCCGAGATATGGGATCTCGAGGATTCCAAGGAACCGACCTTCGAACTCACCTTATCGATACAGATAAACAGCCAGAATATCAACCCTTACCTGGTTGAATCAGAGTCTCAACATATACAAATAACAGCGGAAGTTTATCAAAATTAAAACCATAGCCCAACCAAGCATGTTGAGCTATCAACCCACAATCAAAATAAAGTAAAATAAACCAAGTAATCTCTATTACATGTTCACTGCCCAAAATAAAGTAAAGTAAACCAAGTAATCTCTATTACAAGTTCACTGCCCATACAGGGTCAAACCAATGTAATCAAAACCATGAGTACACCATCATGAAAATTAAGTACTGAAAACCAAAGGGATCTCATCTCCAGACAAGCACATCAAACGAGCAAATGACATGTAGAGATAGGGATCATCCAAAGCCAAGTAGAGAAATCCTACGAGACTACAATACCAACTTTTATGCATGTAAATCAATACAGTTTATTTCATGCATTTCACCCAACATATACTACCACAATCATCTATATATTAACATGTTGTCATACAATATCTCGTATACTAGATTGAATATTATAATCACTATTCACATGGAAGCATACCACATCAAATCGTAGCCAGTCAATAATTCACAATTCCCATAATCCAACTATGTAAGTCTAATCACATAATCTCATCATGTTCAAGCACATCCTACATGGTTCCACCATGTTCTAAACCAAACAAACATACATGCGTGCACATGGTCCCACCATGTGACACAACAACAAGATCATAGTAGACACATTGTCTAACTATGCTCCACGACAAAACACTACATGGTTCCACCATGCTACAGCCAATCAAATAATCACAAGGTCCCACCTTGCTACAACCAACAAACAATCACAAGGTCCCACCTTACTACAACCAACAAATAATCACAAGGTCCCACCGTGCTACGACCAACAAACAATCACAAGGTCCCACCTTGCTACAACCATTAACCACATATCATGCATATAATCATTCTTAAGGGACTTGCACCCACGGAGAAAGTCTCATGTATCATTCCTTTAGGGACTCGCATCCATGGTGGAAGCACACCCTTATCCACATGGTCCCACCATGCTACAACCAAGTAACCACATCAACAAACACATAACAATTACTACATATCATTCACATAATCAATATTTAAGAACTTGCTCCCACGGAGGAAGTCTCCTGTGTCATTCCTTTAGGGACTCACACCCACGGTGGAAGCACACTCATGTCCACATGGTCCCACCATGCTACAGTCAAGTAACCACATCACAATCACATTCACAATCAATCAAGTCATAAGGCAACACAGTCACTCAAACCTAAATGCAATGCAATGCAAAGTGTGATGCAAGTATGGGATGAAATGAATTGCAATGGAAGGTATCACCAGGCCTAGCACAGTCACATGCTCATTTAATCATACAACTATTCTTTTATGGACTTGCACCCACGGTATAAACACCGGTCTTATTCCTTTAGAGAATTTCACTCACGGTGGAATACACCCTTTGTTCACATTCCATTTAGGGACGTGCACCCACGGTGAAAGATCACCTATAATCGAGCTCTTCTTTTAGGGACTTTCACCCACGGTGTAATCACCTTTATGAGACCTTTCCTTTAGGGACTTTCACCCACAATGGAATCACCCTTCCGTGCCTTGCCATTAGGGACTTTCACCCACGGTGGAAGCTCACCCATCCACATCATAAATAAAGTCAATCAAGCACAAAAATTATAAACAGTCATGGATATACGCAGTACCCTTAATCAGTCATTCAAGTCAAACCTAAGTCAACATTGGATGCTAAATGCACCAATTAACCAAATATGTCTTAAGCAACCATCTCTACTCATATTAAGCTTATCTTTAGGTCCTATGAACATATCCATAACCTTTGAATGGATATTGCCTTATATTCCATTCGAACCATTCCGAAAATCCCGAATTTGTGAGATTCTCCTATTATTTTTATGATTCGACCCAATTCTAGACTTTTTGCACACAAACCAACTATACAGGCATGTGCACAACTCAATGGGGATCATCCCCATAAAATTTGGGCTTCAATGGGCCTCGGTAGCTACTCGGTAGCTGCCGACGCTCCTACCGAGAAACTCAGTAGCTCAGCTATTGAATCTCGGTAGCATGTCCAGAGAGTTGGACATTTTGGCTGATTTTGGTAGCTGCCGAGACTGCTACCGGATGTAGAAATCCAGCCAATTTTTGGGTTTCTTCTAGGGCTTCGTGCCTCTACTCAAACCTAGTATTTTCTAAAGTGTTAATCATTACAAATCAGTCTCTAAAGTCTAATCATAGTTCCAAATAACAAACACATAAAACTAGTTTATTCTCATAGATCTAAACAGGTACTTAATAGATAATCAACCATGAATCTAAGAACATGAATATATTTCTTAAAAACACAAACTAACATAGTAAAAACAGCAACACCCATGGATCATGTGAAACAAGCATCATAGCATCATTCTTACTATTTTTTAGATTTTAGATCTAACATACTGAACATACAAGATCATACAACCCTTCTTATATGTATAGCATTGAAAACATTCATAAAGGAAGTTACTGTCGAAACGCAGGAATCCCTACCTCATTTACGTATTTTTTCTTTTCTATCTTTCTTACTTTTCTAGCCTTTATTGCACTATCTTCTTCATCTCTCTTTCTTCTTTTTCCTTATTTCCTCTTGGTCTCCTCATTGTTTAGATTTTCAGCAACTAAACCAGCACTTCTTCTTCCTTTGGTTTGGACGTCCAATGCTAGAGAATCCCTTCTCTCTCATTCTCCTAGCTTCTATGTTCCTTAGCTAACTTGAAGTCTATCTTCTTTAATTTGTTTGAATTCAAATTAATTTAATTCAATTTTCAAGCATTCAAGAATCAATCGTAGGATTTAAATTAAGTTGTTTGTTTACTTTATTAACCTTCTTTAATTTATAAATATCTGTTTAAGTCCTAATGGGCTTTTAGTTGGGCTTTGGTCTAATTCGTTTATTACAAGGATTAGTCCATATAGATTAAAAGTCCAACCCTTTAATTAATTCTCAATTAATTAGGCAATTAACTCATAGTTTTGCATACTTATTAATTAGTCAAATCCTACATTGAGTATTTCATTAAATTCCCACTGTATAATTAATAAATTATTTAGGATTTAAATATTTCTTGTTAGCTGGCGGTCTTATGTCTATTATGGCTTTTGCTTTGTTTTTGTCTATCTCTATCCCCCTTTGGTGTACCAAGAATCCTAAAAACATTTCCTGCAGATACGCTGAACGCGCATTTTAAAGGATTCATCTTCAGCTTGTGCTTCTTCATCCTTTCAAATGAGATTCTTAGGTGGTTGAGTTGTTCTTTTACTTATGCCGATTTTACCACTATATCATCTATAGATACTTCCATGTTCTTTCCTATCATGTCATGGAAAATACTATTCATTGCCCTTTGATACATGGCTCCGACATTCTTTAAACCGAATGGCATTACTACCCAGCAGTATAAGCCTGTTGCCCCTGGTCCATGAAACTTGGTTTTCTTAACATCTTCGGCTGCTTTGTTGATCTGGTCGTAGCCGGAATGACCATCATAAAAGATAATATTTGGTGCCTGGCTGCTCTGTTAATTAGTAAATCGGCCATTGGCATTGGATATTCATCTTTAGAGGTCGCTAAATTAAGATTCCTAAAGTCAATACATATCCTAATCTTGCCATTCTTCTTCATGATCAGTACTACATTCGACACCCATTCCGCATAGCGGATCAGCCAAATGAAACCTGCTTTTAGCAATCTCTCAATTTCTTCTTTTTTCTTTTCAGTTACCTCGGATGTCATTCTTCTGATCGGCTGTTTATGCGACTTATAACCTATTTTTAAAGGTAATCGGTGCTCAACCAATTTTCGGTCTAAATCAGGCAACTCATGATAGTTCCAAGCAAAACAATCTTGGAATTCAGAAAGTAATTCTATTAACTGATATTCACATTGCTCAGGGAGCAAGCTACTTACAAAAACCGGTCGATGGTCTATTGTACTTCCTAACTCTACTTCTGTCAAAGGGACTTGTAATTCGACCTTTACGTCATCCATTTTTCCAGGGGCTGCTTCAATGTCTTGCATGGATAATCCCTCATCATTTAGATCATCCTCCGCGACACATTCGGTTGAAGCAACCAAAACTTCTTCATTTAATTGCCTTTCTGCCATATAGGTTTTCAACCGTAACATGGTGGCCCTGACTATGGCTGACCCCTCTTTCTTTATTTCATCACTCATCATGGTACCTCTTCAATCTTGTAGTCCCAGCTTGACCGATAGGGGATTATCGCCGTCAGTCCTGGTTCAGGCTGACTAAGGTCTTGATCAATCGTTTCTGAAATTCCTGTGGGTCGACCGTGTTTCCCACTCATCATGAATTTTATTGGACCTATTTCCCCTCTATACAACAATGCCTCAGCTGAGTTGGAATCTGCTAGAAATGGCCACCCATCAGCCTTGATGATTTCCACCTTGTTTTCGTTCCAGAAAATAAGGAACTGGTGAAGGGATGATGGTATGCAAAGA
Source organism: Pachysandra terminalis (assembly GCA_031762675.1). Classification (NCBI taxonomy): domain Eukaryota; kingdom Viridiplantae; phylum Streptophyta; class Magnoliopsida; order Buxales; family Buxaceae; genus Pachysandra; species Pachysandra terminalis. Next base: position 8,209 of record JAUPMG010026216.1, on the reverse strand, counting down.
TGGGAATGAATCCAATCACGCCCCAGGAGTGCATTGTAACTTGAGGGTGATTCTACTACGAAGAAAGCGGCCAGGCCTTTCTTTCGTCCAATTTCCAGCTCTATTGGAAATACTCCTTGGGTGGTCGAAGTCCCTCCTGCAAAATTAGTGACCACTATTTCGGTCGGAATCAAATCAGTTAGGGTTTTTCCTAATTTTTCATTACCCTGTTAGGTACTATGTTCATGGTCGCACCATTGTTGACTAGGACTCTGGTAACAGGGATTCCATCCATGTGTACGTTGATATACAATGGTCGTAAATGTCGAGCCATCCTTAAGGATGGCTTCTCAAACGTTACCTGATCGGCTTGGCCGTCAAAATCAATCCTGGGCTTATAGCCTTCTCCCTTTATCTTCAATTGGCTTGTTGGATTGTGGTACTCCTCAGTACTGGCTAATGTAGCTACTGTAGCCTCTTAGTCCTGCTCTTGCCTAACCTCCGATTCCTCATCTTCTTTTTTTTCTTGAAAAGAGATTGGTAACATGAAAACCATGTTGCAATCCATGGTGACGGGAGGGAGTGATCCAAACTGAATAGTTTGGTTTTCTTTGGTACTATCTTCTTCCTTTGGGACTTTCTCTTATGGGAGACTCTCATCCATCAACGGTAAGTGTTATGAGGCACCGATGCTCTGGAGTTGTGCCAAAAGCTGATCTAATAGTAAACCATTGTCTTCTTCCAGAAGAGCAAGCTCCGGAGACATGTCCGTCTTGTCTTGGATCCTCAGTGGTTTTTCTTTTTATGGAGCCATATTTTGAGGCTCATCTCTCATTTTGGGGACTCTAGCGACCATCATTTCTCCTTGTTCCCTTTGCTCGATCGATATTTCTCTGAGGGCTGCCTGCTCCCTCTGCCAACGCCGTTTCTGTGTTCGCATCATTTCGTATATCGGACGGTCGAACTTTAGGTGGGTGGTCCATCTGTCATTTTTGCCCCCTGGGGGTTTAACCATTCTCGGCCGTGAGTTATAGACACGTTCATCTCTTCTTGGGTACCACCTTTCCGGTGGTCCTTGGTAATAGTCGGGCCTGTACTGTCGATGCGGTGGTCGCCATGGCTGGCGGTAGCTGCCTCTCATGTGCTTGACCTGTTTTTCCACGTCTTCATGACATCTATCGCAGATGTTGTGATTCTGGTGTACTCTGTTCTGGCCGTCTGAGTGGTTAGGAGGATATTCCAATCGGTCGCCTAAATGGTGGCCGTGCCATTCTGTTGGCCCAACTTTGTGAACCTTGGGTCCTGTGAGAGATGCATTGCTTATAGGCTTTAAATCTACCTTCAGCCGGGGGTTTCTGAGTCTAGAACCAATAGTATTAACTGGATAAGTCACTGGAAAATGATCGGTGTCTATCTCCATCACCTCATTCCCTTTATCAGGAAACTGAAGTAATCCACGGTTGATGTTGTCCTATACCACAACACGGAAAACAACACAATCAACAATTGAGTGGGTTCGTGACCCGTGCCACTTACAATATTCCCCTTTTTTCATTTCATCGGTCGAAGGAATTTTGTGTCGTTCTGGTAGCCTAATGAACTTGCCTCTTAGGAGGTGGTCAAAAATTTCACCGGCCTTTGATATATCAAAAGAAAACTTTTTTCCTTTTTCAGGGAAGTTTTTCTTTCCTTTCATTTGTGTACTGGCGATCTTTTTCTTTAACGCCGCACACATAAATGGCTTATTGGATATTACTTCGGCCAAGGCCAACTCATAGTTGGGATCCTGAAAGTAAGTTTGAATGGTGGACGTCTTTCTTTGACTCTCCTCTTGCAAAATTTTTTCATATTTGGCCACTTTAGTTGATAATTCGAAGAGATCTTCAAATTTCATCCCATCAAACTTCTTTCAAAGTTTAATATCTAAACCGTTCTGGGCAATTTTACAAATTCTGGTTCCGGGAGAACTATCCTGCACCTATTTATCATCGTTTGAACCCTTCCTATGTACCTATTTGCCGTTTCATTCAGCAGTTGTCTCAATCCGACCAAATCAGCCATTGATAGTTCAGGCTTAGTCCGGTAAAACTGGGAATGAAATTTCTCTTCCATTTCTGTCCAATGTTGGACCGAGTTGGGGGGCATGGTTATGTATCAAGTAAACGCTTGGCCAGTCAGGGAATTCCCGAATAGCCTTAGTTTATGATAATCACTTGGTGAGAGTTCCCACATTGTACTGTGAATTGACCCACATGTTCGATGGTTGATTGACCATCTTCTCCTGAGAACAGTAAAAGTCAGGAATTCTGTAACCTCTAGGAAACTCATATCTGATGTCTACCCAGTCCGAGTAGGGCTTACGGTATGACGGTCTGGACAACCGCTTGGCAGGCATGTTAGCCACAGCCTCTTGGATCCAGTGATATACCTGGTCTCTCTCTACTCCCATGGGCGGCCCGGGTGCTTGAATCTCAATATTTGGTTAGCCTTGGTTAGTTCGTGCCTGACCGGTGTGACCTAGTGGCTCATTTCAGTTGTTCAGTGGCCTAACCGACCTTGGTGGGGTGGGCCTAGCAGGTGTTACATTCCCCATGCTTGGTGGTTGTTCAATGGGATTGAAAATTTCACTTCCATTCATACCCCTTATGAACGAAGTCTCGTTGTCTCCGGCCGAATTTTCTCTCGTCTTATCATGGACTCTATTTTAGAAGGTATTCTACTGAATCCTTCTGCCATGGCCATGTTAGTGAGTCCCAGATCCATGCTCACTCTTATCATGGTCTGATTTAATGTTTGTAGAGCAGTCAACACACTATTAGTAAATGGAGAGGATAGTGACCCTACCTCAGTGCTCGGGATGGTCTGGCCTTGTGTTTCGGCCGATGTTGTGTTACTGTCAAGTGCCTCCTCTTGGGCAGTGTCCACAATGGGGAGCATTGCCTCGTGGTCGTCATCCGACCGTCCACCCGTCCTAGTTCTGGGTGCCATTTAGCTTTATCAGAAGTGTCCCACCAGGCATGCCAAAAAGATGTTGGTCCGGAAAACCAAATCCGCTCTCTTCCTGATCGAATTGGTGAGTCTCTCTCTTGGTCGTTGGGCCGAAGAGGGTGCGGGCATGCCAGAACTTTTCCAATTTCACCTGAAAGACAGGTTATGTGAGACAAATTGCATAAGTTGATTATTAAGGTAAATCGGTCGATGTGTGACCGATTTTAAGTCAGATGATTGTTTGGTTCACGATCTCGAAGGATCAATTGCTGATCCAGAGAAACTGATTTTACGCGATCTACAACACTTTATATTAGAACAAATAGAACGATGCTTCAATACACAACTAAGAAAGATAAACTTCCTAATTTGAAAAAACAAAGTAACATGAACAAAGAAAAACACAAAACATAAAACCTCCCACGATTCCTTAGGCTCCAATCGTGGGACGCGATTAATCTACTTCACGTGTGCACTAATCAGCATGTAAAGGACTGTCAAGAGGGTCTCCGTGAGTCTCCCAACTAGGATTCCTTCGTTACCTACTAGAGGGATCTTCTACGAGAAGCTTAGTCCAAAGTAAGAGGTAGGTGTAGCGGGATCTTTGCAGGAGCTAAAGGCTAACTGATGATCACTGGGGATCAGAAACTAAACTAGACTAAATGATCACTGGGGATCAGAGATAAAACTAATGTGTAGCTGTTTGGTTGATTTGTTGTGTAGCTATTCAATTGATTTGCTGTGGAGGCCTCTTTCTGTCTTGGCCGATTCCTTCTTATAGCCCATTGCTACAACCGTCTGAAGGTTTACACATCATGGGTAGTTATCATTCTTCTTTTGTTGACATATGGCCCACTCTGCCGTTTTCGGTTGATAACACGTTCTGGTAATGAGTTGGGCTTGAGCTGGTCTTTTGGGCTTGCGCTATTTTTCTGGGCCTATGCCTATTTAGTACTCCATACTTTTAGCGCGTGCGGTTCAATGGTTCGTGGGGCCGGGCCTGTCTGGAGTAGCTTGGTTCCTGCCTAAACACAATCACTCATGCAATTGATTAACATATTAGATATTTGGGAGTTATTCTTGAGGAGTTAGAATTGCTAATGTTAATGTGCAGAATGATCATGTTGAAAGTTGGGAAGTTAAGGGGTTGGTATGTAATTATCATAAGTAAAGGATAGTCACATTAGAATGGGTAATTATTATCTTTTGTCGTGGGGTAAGGGTAGTTATTTCAATTCTTGCTTTATTTCCTATGTATTTAAGCTTTCTTTTCAAAGGAGAATGTATCGAACTCTTGCTTAATCCAACTTTGTAGGCCAACTATCCTTGAATTTAGCCAACTGTTCTTGCAGGTTCTAATAAAAAAAACACACAACAAATTTGGCATCGGAGTCGGCGTTCCTACCATGACTGATGGTACTAGAATGGACAATCTCAGCAAAACTTTAGGTCAACTAAGAAACTTCTGATAACCATGTAAGGGTACTCACTGGTCTACGAGAGGAGTCTCGAGCTCATGATCGGGAGATGCTGCGAGAAGCCTTTGAAAAATTGAATTCTCTATCTTAACAAAGAGGAGAGAGTTCACATGAAAGATCAGTCAACTGAAGGCATGAGAATCAACACCACGATCAAGGGTGGGGGATTGAAACGAGATCTGCACGACTAGATTTTCTACGGTTTGGAGGTGGTGATCCATCCAGTTGGATCGATAAAGCTAAGCAATTATTTTACCTTCACCAAACACCAAATCATCAGGTGTTAGTAATTTCTTCCTTTCATCTAGAAGGTAGGGCTTTATAATGGTCCAGGTGGATGGAGAAGACTCTGGAGATCAACACATGGAATAAGTTTGCTCGAGCCCTAGAGGTGAGGTTTGGGCCCACAAAGTTCGAAGATCCTACAAAACTTTTAACTAAGTTATGTCAAATTTTGAATGTGGAGGACTACCAAACCTGATTTGAAGCCTTGACAAATCGAACCGATGGGTTGAATGGTTCAACCATGATAAGCTGTTCGTAGAGGCCTTAAAAATGAGATCAAGTAAATGGTTCAAATGCTGAAGCCAACATCCCTGTCAATGGCTATTGGGTTTGCCCGTCTCTAATAAGAAAGGGTGACCTCAACCAGAAGGCAGTACTGACCTGAGGTGAGTAAAAACTCGTCCAATCTCGTTAGCACTAGATCTTCAAAATTTTCTTTTATTCCTTGAATAAGGTCTCTACTGCAGAGATGAAAGAAAGAAGAGACAAAGGGTTGTTATATTATTGTGGTGATAAATACATGTGGGGCCACCATTATAAAACTAGAAAATTTTATTTCATTGAGGGTACATGAAGTGGGTGATGAAGGGGGAGAGGAAGAAAGGTCGGAGGTGGTGGTCGTTGAAGAAGAGGGGGACTCCGTGGGAGTTGATCTACCACCTAAAATATCCTTCCATGCTATGACTGGTGTGGCATCTCCCTAAACCATGAAGATCAAGGGGACAATTGGAGGGAAACCCATATTGGTGTTTATTGATTATGGAAGCACCCACAATTTCTTAAGTCCTGTAATAGCCTGTAAGGCAGGATTAGAAATTATTGTGGAAAAAAGAATAAATGTGATGGTGGAAAATGGGGAACGAATCACAAGTGATGACAAGGTTGTAGGCATCGCTTTCTTGTTCAAATGAATGCCAATCATAACTGATTTCGACTTGCTTACTATTGGTGGGTGTGATACAGTTTTGAGAGCTCATTGGTTACAGACACTTGGCCCTATTACATGAGATTTCCTAAATCCTACTATGGAGTTTTAAGTTGTGGGACACCTAACCAACTACAAGGGGAGACGTACAAGGAAGTGGAGATAATGGGTGGCCCACACACTAAGAAGTTGAGGAAATCAAGGAAGCAAGGAGTGCTTTTGCAATTATTCCGTATAACTGAATCACCTCCAAAGGAAGAAGGAGACCCACGTACGCTGTTATTTTTGAAGAGCCACGTGCCTTACCTCCCCAACGTGTGACCATAGAATTCCCTTGGTGGAGGTAACACGCCCAGTCAGTGTAAGTCCCTATCATTACCCATACTTTTAAAAGATAGAAATTGAGAAAATCATGCGTGGGATGCTACAAGATGGAATCATCCTTCATAGTTAATGTTCCTATTCTTTTTCGGTCTTATTGGTGAAGAAACATGATGGTAGTTGGAGGATGTGAAACGATTATCGTGCTCCCAATCAATTGACCATCAAAGATTTCCCTATTCCGGTTGTAGATGAGAACTATATGAAGCACCTATCTTCTTAAAGCTAGATCTACGGTTGGGATACCACTAGATTTGGGTCCACCTAGATTATGTCCCAAAGACGGCGTTCCGAGCGCATGAAGGCCACTACAAATTCTTAGTCACGTCGTTCAGCCTCACGAATGCACCCTCCACGCTTCAAAGCCTTATCAATGAGGTAATCAGACCCCATTTACGTCAATTTATTTTAGTTTACTTTGACGATATTCTAGTGTACGGTAAAATTCTAGGAGATCATATGGGCCATCTGCAAATCACTTTAGAGATTCAGCAAAAATATAGCTTATATGCCAAAAGATCTAAGTGCTAATTTGCCTCAAACCAATTTGACTATCTGGGACACATCATGTACAACCAAGGTGTGGTTGCCGATCCTAATATGATATCCTGCATGCTTAGTTGGAGGCACTGATGATTTTCTTGGGCTGATTAGGTACTACAGAAAATTCGTTAAAGACTATGGAGGGATTGTAGGGCCGTTAACTGCCATGTTAAGGAAGAATTCCTTTGTGTGGACACCATCAAGAAGAGAAGCTTTCATATTACTCAAAAAGGAAGTAACATCATCCCCTGTTTTTGCCCTACTAGATTTCTTTCAACAGTTTGTGATTGAGTGTGTAGTGACCCTGGCCCCCTACTCGTTAATTGAATGACTAAATCCTATTTAATCATCTCAATAGACCTTAGGAATTAATTGTTAAAGGATTTACTGATGAGGACTTATTTGCAATTAAGTTGAAATATTGGGTAACTTATGGGATTTGATGAATTTTAGAAGATTTGGTCTTGGGCCCTAAAGAATGAGTTGGGATGGACTATGGGCTGGTCGTTTGGCCCATGGTATAAAGGTAAGGTTGATTTGGTCATTTTAATCTATTTTGAATTCAGAAATTGTGTAGAAGGAAAGTTCCCACGAACGTATCTAGCCTTCTGAATAGGATCGTGGGTGTGAGAAACTACCCATTTTGGAAGTGCACGACCAAAAAAGAAAGGAGGAAAATAGGCACTACAAAACAGATTGGCTTTCTCGGCGGTATTTAATAGCGGTCTTTAATTGACCGCCGTCCAATTTAGTTACCTCGGTGGTCTAAAAAGATTGCCGATAGTTAAAACCTTTCTCCGTGGGATTTAGATCGCCTGTCGAGAAATATTAACTATTAACAACGGTTCATGTTAAACTACCAAGTTAGGTTGCATATTTGTCGGCGGTTTTTTAAAGACTGTCGAGTAAATTTCGTATTGGTCGGCGGTTTTTAAAGACCGTTGAAAAAGGGTTTTATAATTACCCTGCAAAAACCCTTTCTCTTTCACCCGAAATTTCTCTCCCGCACGTTGGTCCTTTCTTCTGCCCCTCTCCCTCTCGCTCGGCGATTTTCCCTCTCCCAGTTGCTCACTGTCACTCGGTCGCCGTCTTGCTTAGGTTCTTAAGGAATTCATGCTATTTTAGAGTGTTTAGAAGGTTGTTAGGATGTATTGGTAGTTCAAAATAGGTTAGGTTTATCAAGTCAATGGTGTTTAGGTTTCAAAGTATTAATTTAGAGTCACTGTAGCCAACCGGCAAGATTTCCGGCACACCGGTGGTGTCTGGCTATAGTGTAGGGTCAAGTCAAGGTATGCTCAACCAGCAGGGTCCCAGTACACCAGTTGGAACAGGCAGGCTAACCGGCACACCGGTTGGAACCGGTAGGCTAACCCGAGGGCAACTTTCTGGTTTCAACTTTGACGTATGGTCAATATTGGGTCATAACTTTCTAAATTATTATTGGAATCGCTTAAAATTTGTTTTGATGGGTTCCTATCGAACATAGGAATAAAAATAAAAAATAAAATAAATTATATAAAATATTGTAGTCGGTTCTTTAATCGATTGTTCAAATATGCATAAATCTCCAATTTTAGTTCTTCTTTTCGGTCTCTTAACGGATGGTGATGGTTACTCTATCTTTATTGGA
>JAUPMG010026205.1:0-14902 GCA_031762675.1 Pachysandra terminalis | reverse complement strand
TAAACTTCTCACCCAACTACTCCACCTAGCGGGCAGGGCGCACACACCTCAATTCCCGAGTGTATCCTGCACCCTAAAACAATCTTTCTTTTTTTTTTTTCATTTGGTTCTTATTTCAATAGGGTTTAGCCATGTCTTCTTTTACAAATCTTTCAACAGCATCGGACCGGCGTGAAAATACGAACGATTCTCGAAGACAAAGGTAAGAACATAACTTTTTGTTTAGATTCAATCTTTTTTTTTCCTTCTGATTCAATTGTTTTTTTCTTCTCATACCTTTTTTATTTGAAAGAGGTTTAGATTTTAGGGTTTTAGATTTACCAGTTTTTATTAATTTTTTTCCTGAAATTTCAATAGTTTTTTTCTTCTCATATGGTTCTTATTCCTTAGGATTTAGATTTATTTTCTTTTATTAAATATTTTTCTAATGAACACAATATTATTCAATCGTTTTTTAAGAATTTGGTTGACATATTGCAATGAGCACTTGGTGTTTGGTTGATTGGGGCCTTCTCCATCCTATTTACATGAAAAACACAATTTAGGGTTACAGGCTTCTCCATCTTTTTCTCCCTGATGAATTGATGAAGGTATATATGTGCTTCTACAGTTGGTATTCATAATTTGGTTACAGGCTGTTGTTCTTGCGGAATTTTGAAGATATGGGGGTTTTGGGAACTTAATGGCATAGTGATAAGGAACAAAACCATCTATAGAAAAAGATGAAAACCTCAATTATAATGGGATTTTGATATGGTTTCTTTTTATCTTGGAGGGAGTCTGTACATTTGATTTCGTGATAACTGCCCTAGAAACAGAAAAGTGAACCCATTGATATTCTCTGTTGGGTTCAAGTAATCTTTAACTAACACATGTTTTTTTTTTCTTTTTTATAATTGGGGTGCTCGGGCCAGCTTGCGCGCACCACGACTAATCCGCAGGGCCCTGAAGTTAAAGACAGGTAAACCTTCAGTGGCCCCAAGTGAAATGGCCACCTGCATAATCGAATCCCAGACCTGATCTTTAGCTAACACATGTTGCGATTGCTTTGGTTTTAGTTTTTGAAGGAATTTGGAGAGTTTATCTACAACAAAAGAAAAGTAAAATTATACAAAAAATGGAAATTTCCATGACTTTCATTGTTATTAGTATATTAATGTTGTTGAGTACTACACTCCTCTTCCATGCCATGCCTCAGTACCACACTCTAGCAGCCTCTAAGAACCTCAACCAATCAAGCCATGTTAGTACATTTTATGGTGGACAAATACAAAGGTGAGCAGTAGTGTACATTCGACGGATCCCGTTCAGGGTTTTAAGTCTCCGGATCTTGGATTGGACCGGTCCTGGCCGATCCTGATCCAAAAGTTGGATAGTCCTTGAAAAAAAATGGATAGGTCTGATCCAGTCATTGGAACGGTCCGGATCGGCTGATCCGTATCAGTATCAGTTGGATCGGTCTAAAGAGACAATGTAATTTGGTTGTAATTGATTGTGTTTCATTCAAGATATTACATTGCACTTTATACAGGTAAGATATCAATAATGGAAAAGGAAACTAAGCCTAGATATGGATTGAGTATCTATAAACATGGCAGTAAGTAATACAAGGTAATTACAGAAAGAATATAGAGTTGTTTCCATGTTTACACCAATGAATCAAGGTGGCTTGATTGATGGAGTGATAGATGATGTTAACTTATCAAGCCCCACAAGATTGACTGGACGTTCAGGATACCAATCTTGGACCGATGAGTGATGAAGTGAAGGCGAGGTAAAGGCTTAGTGAGGGAATCAGCAAGTTGATCAGACGTATGAACATGAGAGACCCCGTAAGCGTCCGGTACTAACTTGATCTCGAACAAAGTGAAAGTCATTGGCAATGTGCTTCATTCGAGAGTAAAAACAGGGTTGGCGCAGACATATGTAGCACTGACATTATCACGGTAGATGACTGAAGCAGTTGAGATAGGAACACAAAGTTCCTGAAGAAGATTCATAACCCAATTGATTTCAGCAGCTGTGGAAGCAATGGCCATGTACTCGGCTTCTGTGGAGGAGCAAGCAACTGTCTTTTGCTTTTTAGAACTCCAAGAGATAGGATTTGAACCCAGAAAGACAACATAAGAAGATGTGGAAGTCCGGACATTGGGATCTCCTGCCCAATCTACATCCGCAAAGGCATGTAGAGTCTGTGGAGAGTGCTTGCAAAGCATCAAGCCATAGTCAAGAGTCCCAGCTAAATACCGAAGTAAGCATTTTGCTACAGACCAATGAAGTGTGGAAGGACAGTGCATGAATTGAGATAGTTTGTTGATGGCAAATGAAATGTCCAGATGAGTCAAGGAGAGATATTGTAATGACCCAAGTGTTTGACGATACAGTGTGGCATCGGCTGGAGAGGAACCATTACATAATTTGAGAGCATCAGTAGTGGCGAGAGGTGTAGAGATGGGCTTGGCGTCAGCCATATTGACCCGATGCAGTAGATCACGTACATACTTTCGCTGAGAAAGAAATAAACCATGAGAGGTAAAGTGTGCTTCGATTCCAAGAAAGTATGAGAGAGTACCAAGATCTTTGAGAGAGAACCGGCGACCAAGAGTGGTGATGAATGAGGTGACATGAGCAACCAAAGACCCAGTAATTATGATGTCATTGACGTATACCAGTAGATAAAGGATCGAGCTTGGAGAGTGAAGCATGAACAATGATGTATCCGAGTGAGAGTTGGTGAAGCCTTTGGAGAGAAGGAAGTGTCGAAGCTCATTGTACCAAGCACGGGGAGCTTGCCGAACTCCATATATGGCCTTCTACAGTTTGCTTACATGATTTTGAAGATCAGTATGTGTGAAGCCAAGAGGTTGATCCATGAATACTTCATCATCTAAAGAGCTCTGCAAGAATGCATTATTCACATCAAGTTAGCGAAGAGGCCGACCATAAGTCACAGCAAGAGTAAGTAATAGTAGAACAGTGGTTGGTTTGACCGCCGGGCTGTAGGTTTCAGTGAAATCAACCCCGGGTCATTGATGAAAACGCTTCGCGACAAGGCGAGCTTTCTAGCGAGCGATGGAATCATCAAGATTTCTCTTAATTCTATAGACCCACTTGCACCCAATAACGTTTTGTGTGGGCTTTCATGGGACAAGGGGCCAGGTTTGATTGGTAAGCAAGGCATTGTATTCATCACTCATGGATTTCGTCGGACAAGGGACCAAGTTTGATTGGCAAGGAAGGCATTGTATCCATCACTCATGGCTTGACGCCATGCTTGCAGTTGTTGGGCCTGCTTGAAGGTGGATGGTTCAATGTTTGAAGATACAGTGGTGGTGTGGAGGTCAAGAGGGCGGCGGTTTGGCTTAGTAATGTTGTTTCGGAGCCTGATGTTGTAAGGGTGGGATTGGGTGGTGATGGGCGGTGGAGAAGAAGGTGTAGAGGATGAAAGATTTACCTGTGAACTCGTGGAAGCATCCCGAGTTGGAGGCCTGGTGGAGGGTTCCGCGGTTGAGTGGTTGCGTTCCAGTGATTCAAAAGTGCAAGATGAAGGTATAGCACATGATGAGGACTGAGAGGTATGGTCTCGGTTTGGAGGGTGGAAGAGACACATGGAGCGGGAAGGGTTTGGATACCCAAGGATGACGAGTTGGGAAGGGGATCTGGAAAGGAAGGAAGGGAGGGTGGATCTTGTGGTAACGGCATGGGCTGGTTTAGGTAACCAACTGTTGTTGGAAAGTGGAGACTCAGTAGGAGAGGATTTGTGCTTGAAGGGAAATGTATCTTCTATAAAGATTACATGTCGGGATGTGAACAATTTATTTGTGGAGGGATCAAAACACAGATAGGCATGGTGAGTGTTTGAGTAACCAACGAAGACACAAGGATGTGATCGTGGTTCAAGTTTGTGAGCGGTGTAGGGTCTTAACCAAGGGTAGCAAAGGCAGCCAAAAGTTTTTAGAGAGGAATAATTAGGAGATTGCTTAAAAAGGAGGAAAAAGGGGGATTTTTTGCGTGTGGCCGGCGATGGCATTCGGTTAATTAGATAAATCGCGGTTTGAAAGGCTAATTAGGACCAATACTTGGGAGGGAAGGAAGCATGGTGAGAGCGGTTTCAACAACACGATGATGTTTTTTCTCAGCCGTGCCAACGTGTTCAGGGGTGTGTGGTGGGGATTTGAGGTGTTGAATCCCCACTTGAGAGAGGAAGTGACAAAGACTAGTAGCTTCGCCACTTTCATCTGTATAGATCATTTGAATGGTTGTAGAGAAATAATTTTCTACAAGAGATTTGAAACGTTCAAACACCGATGTGACATCAGATTTGTTTTTTAGTGGAAAAGGCCATGTATATTTCATAAAATAGTCCACAAAGATGACATCATAGCAAAAATTATCAAACGAAACGATGGGATCATGAGCCCAAACATCCATAAACAGAACTTCCAGAGGTCTAGAACACGTTAAAGAAGAAGCACCAAATGGGAGTTTGTGGCTTTTATTACATAAGCAAGCATTGCAAGAAGCAGAAAAACATCTTTATTTAGATAACGGAAGCTTGTGAGACGCAATGATTTGATGGAGGATTTTGGAAGATGGGTGACCAAGATGAAAATGCTAGATGCTGGACGTTGTGGATGAAGGATGTGTCATGGTTGTCGTGGGAGCCAGACATTTTGGTGAGATGGATGGTCTAATCACTGAAGTCGGCCACTCATACACGTTTCCTCTACTCTGACTACGCACCAAGGATGCCCCCGTAGTGAGATCCTTCACAAGAAAATAATCAGGAAAGAATTCAATGGAGGTGTTGTTGTGAGAACAGAATTGAGAAATTAAAAGAAGATTTTTCTAGATATGAGGTAACACAAAACATTATTAAGTATGAAAGTAGAATCACAAGAATTAAGAGTAGTAAATCCTATGTAAGTAATGGAAATATTATTACCCTCTCCAACCATGATGTCTTCATTACCACCATTCTCAAAGTGAATGGAGAGATTCTGTATATCCGAGGTGATGTGATGAGAGGCCCTGGAATCAACTATCCAACTTGACTGACTATCAGTAGGTTCAGGACTAGTGAAGTTTTCTTGTGGTGAAGGACGAGATCGGCATACTTTGGCAACGTGTCCAGGCTTATCACATAACTGACACACAACACAAGGCTGGCTACTGTGAACGTGGGTTTCCAGTTCTGATGAGACGAGAAACTAGGAGTGTATGAACTGTTGGAAAAATTCTGGTTTCCACGGTTTCCATGAGTGTTGTGTTGGAACTGATTTTCATTGTTCCTGTGATAGCCATTGTTGTTTCCTCCGTGGTTTGACTGTCTTTGAGAGGGGTTGAAGTTTCCATTTCTACTCTTCTTGTTGTGTTGTTTCTGTGAGTATTGAACAGTGATGGAGGAGATCTCTTTTATCATGCCTGAGTGCTTGAGACTAATTTCATAGTCTAGAAGCTTTTCAACTAGTTCTTCGAAGGAGATGGGTGATTCTCTAGCACGTAGAGCGGCTTTGATTTCTTTGTATTCATTTGTGAGTCCATTGAGTGTGTGAACTACGATTTCTCCATCACTCAGATCGTGCCCGATCATAGCTAGATCATCAATATTGGTTTTAACAGATTGCATAAAGTCAGAGATGCTTTTATTTTCTTGACTAACCTTGGTGAGAGAATCAATAAGATCAACCATCTGAGTGTTGGATTTGTTCGCATGTGGTTTTTGAGTTTTTGCCAGGCTTCCTCAGTGATTTTGCACTGAGACATAATCGGTCCTACCGATCCAATGACAGCCGTTTGGATGGTGAGAAGAAGCAATCTATCATGACGAATCCAAGTTTTGTATTATGGATCATTGGCTGGTGGACATGGACGAGTTCCATCCACGTAGCCCACGAGATCATAGCCAAGGAGAAGGTTGGTCATCTGCAAACTCCACATTGAGTAGTTTCCGCCTGTAAAGAGTTTTTGAGGTATGATTGTGGTTGTGTTAATTGTGATAACTAGAGAAGGAAGGGGATTTGAACTGGAATTAGAACTGCTGGACATAACCGTGACATCTTCAGATTCAGTCATGGCTGAAGGAAAAGAGGCGTGGAGGAGAAGAAGAAGCCCTAGGGCTCTGATACCATAAAGAGACGATGTAATTTGGTTGTAATTGATTGTGTTTCATTCAAGATATTGCATTGCAATTTATACAGGTAAGCTATCAATAATGGAAAAGGAAACTAAGCCTAGATATGAACTGAGTATATACAAACATGGCAGTAAGTAATACAAGGTAATTACAGAAAGAATATAGAGTTGTTTCCATTTTTACACCAACGAATCAAGGTGGCTTGATTGATGGAGTGATAGGTGATGTTAACTTATCACAGTCCAATCCAAAGCCACTTGATACAATAGTTGTATCGTGGCTTGGGATCGGACTGGTCCTGAGCGATCCTTGAAACCATGATCTCGTTACCATTTACCATTGATAAGGTCCGTCCTAAAGCAACCTTCGATAATGAGCTGCCTCCAACCCCTAATTCAACACCATCTCTTGACATTGTTCTAGTGTCAGACTCTACATTGTTTTTTAACATATCTATATTTGAAACTATATTTTGGGTCATGAGTTGTTTTATCACTATCCATTTATATTCTATAAGATTATCTTCTTTCTCTTGCTATTGAATAAAGAAATTCTTTAAAAGTACTTGTATTTGTTTGCATGGTTATGATATGGGAATTATGTAGTTATATGTTCTTCTTGCTTCCAAGTTCCGAAAGAACCATTCTCTTACTTCCCGTGTGAGAAACCATAATTAGTTAACTCTGTTTCCTTACTTAAATACATTCATATAGATTTTATGATTTCTAACGGGTTTTTTCATTCCAGTAAGAGAGGAAGCAATTTTGAATGGAGGGACAATCACCGGCTTGCTTTTTGTCATTTTGATTCAAATAAAATCCAAACTTATGTCTCTATTTCAAATCTGCATAGGAGAAACAGTTAATCCAACCATGACCCAACCTGAATATTGACTCAACCTAGACCAACTACACACCTTCCATGGTTATCAATAAAGTAAGAAACTTATAAGATTCATTGATTTTCCAAGATCTCAAGACCTTTCTCTGTGCAGCAAGAATTCTCCACGCAAATCCAACTGACTAAAGAACCACAGAAGAACTTGTTGAGTTTGTAATCCATCCAAAACATGTTATCTAACACAAGCAAAAGGCATCATCCAATCTATTTCTTAAATACAGACTCTTTCAATCAATGTGTTTAAAGTCTTGGTTGCTTTTTATTGCAAGAATTTGTCACAAAATAGTTTTTGAGAAACAATAAACAGTTACAAGTATGTATCAAGAAGAAGGCCAAGGAGTTGGTTTCTGCTCTAAAAACAAATTTAACACCCAAATGGGGTCCATAACTAACATATCGATTTTATGTTGAAGAACATGTTTCACAAAACCTAATTAGGCAGAGAAGAATTTTCGTGCAACTAATTCAGCGGGTCAAGTGTCACATCATAAACCTGAAAATCTCAATGGAATCTCCAAATTTAAGTTGCAACTCTCACACCATATCCCTATGGGAGTGGATAAGTAATATAGAAACATAAGCGAAAAAAAATTCATTAATTCTAATAAATATTTAAATAAAAGTACAATCTGTCATTTTTAAATAAACTGAAATAAACTACATCTAATACATAAGTCTAACATCTACGTTAAAGCTTTTATTCGCTTTATCCCCATAGCTTTCTTTTTTTATATCAATCATCATTTTACCTGAAAATATATCAACAAAATAAACATAAGCTGAATGCTCGGATGAGTAGACCTTCAAGCAAGGTATTTACTCATATCCCAATGCTATGAAAATATATGAATATATATATGTAATAATGATAATGATATAATCCGGAAAATATGAATTATAGTATATATGAATAGAAATCAATCAAAGACATGTTCTCTCTCCAAATCTTACTTTGGTTTGTATCCTAAGGATATCCATTCATATTTAAAAGTCTACAATGCCTAACTCTATATGATAATCATGAAACCAAGTGCATCATACACAAGATAACCCCAATAATATTCACAAGAACATAAAATGCAATGCATGTTGTTTGGCATTCGAATAGTGAATGTCCCACACTAAATCCAATCTAACTACCCAAGATGTCCCACCAATATTGTGAACTCCATCCCCCATACAAGGCCATAATAGTGGATTATTCTATGTGCATATCATACTTTCTAGGAACCACGAACTAATGGGCACAATCCCCACACTTGTTTTCGATCACGGGAACATATCCAAGGTTTCACTAATGTGAACTATCCTTAGTGAACCATACGTTATCCGATCAACTAACAAAAGTTTACCCTTATGATTCAAACATTAGGAAGTACACTCCCTCACCTATCATCTTACCACAAGTCTCTTGGGATACCTCCCTCACCTTGGGCGTATAAAGCACTTAGTCCCACAATGGCCAGCAATGGTCATAGCCATATCATGAATCATGATGGTACCCTTTATTGGCCAAGCACAATGTGCTCCAAGAATAAGATATAAGGAAAGGTCAATATGTAGCTCATTGATTCAGATCCATTTATTAATGCAATGCACACACAATAATGCTCACATGCATATATTCAAAACAACACACATGAGACACATCCTCATGATCCTAGAGTAGTATAATGCACATAGTGATATATATAAAATATGAATGAGTTATAAGTAATATAAATATGTAGTAAGCCCTATTTTTATTAGGAGAAGAGGTATTCACACAATTAACAGTACTTAAATACAAATTAAAGCACATATAACACTAAACTCTCAATAAACACACATATAATCATAAAAGGGTATCAACATGCTTGTACACCATTTATATCATCGGGGCATATATATATATATATATATATTATGCAGATAAAATCATTAAAAGTGTTGTAGGGCTAAGTTGTAGGGCTAATCCTCCATATATCTTAGAATTTCGTACTGTAGTTCAAGGTATAAATAAGGTCAAACTTAGGTATAGGAGGTAAAATCCTTATAAATGCATTCTCAGCACCTGGAAACACAACCAATCCACTAGGTTTAACATTTTACAGATGTCCAATCTCTCAAGTTGCAAAATAGGCCACAATAGAATTTCAGCACGGTTAAGGTAGGGTTGGGGTCTACCGAATTTTATAAAGGTGTGTCAAAGTTCAAAAAAATTTACAGGGAGGTCAAGGTAGGTATAAATAGGTTATTTCTGTAAAAATCTCAATATGTGAAATAGGTGTCGGCAAGGTGGTAGCTTGGCCAAAGAGCAGCCTGTGGCTCTCGGTTGTCTTGGCAGGGTTGGGGGTAAACCGAATGGGTGCCGAGGGTAGGTTTTCTGGAGATTTGTTTTGGGGTTTCTCCCAAAGGTCTATTAACATGCAAATATGCTTCGAATTAGTATTTTATATTCATAATATAATTTATATTGATTTAATTATCTTTCTTGGGATTTAAACCCTAATATTTCTGGAGGTTTTACTTGTTCTGCCAATGTAGTGACCCTAAACTAGTAACTAATTGTTTAAAGTTAATTCAAGCTTAATTGAATTGATTTAATAAGCATGGCCTGGAAACACACACCTATAAATATTATATAGAATCTCAAATTAGTCTATCTAAGAATAATTATAAGTAATTAGGATAACTCCATTTTATAAAACTAGAATTGGAATGCATGAACCTATTGTCTTAGATACGCACATTAATAACTAAGGATTAGAGTTGGGCTAAATTGGTAATTTTTTGGATATAATTAGATCATATTACATGTTTAATTAAGATTATGGGGTATTGCATTATATAAGTATGGTATCTGGGGTTAAACTTGATAATATGGAGAATTGGGGGTTGAATGAAATATTTCATTCAATTGTCTGTGTTGGCGTGCGATCAGCGTGTTGCTGATCGTGTAGGATTATGGATATGGAAAGGGTATAGGGAGAATGGAAAGAAGGCTAAATGGGTTTGAGGATTCCATGCTCATCCTAATCCCTTGAGATCAAGATCTGAGAACTGAGAGAGAGGCTGAGAAGAGAAGAGAGAGGAAACCGGGTTGAGTTTGATCGTGCTCTAAGTGAGCTTCGTGTTTGCAGTCACCGGCTTGGAGAGAGAAGAACAGAAACGGCTGAAGACTAGCATCACTCGACAAGGACGGTTAGGTAAGTTGTGTAGATGGTGTAGTTTTGTTATGAATATTGGATTGATTGTTCTTATGCCCTGTTTTTGATGATTGGTGTGATTCCTATGATCATAATGTTTAGATCGGTGTAAATACGAGTTTTTGGTATTGATTTCTACACTAGAAGGTATTTAGAGTGTTTGGTGCTTGATTATACATGTGTTTGACTTGAAAGGAATTCACGGACCAGAGATTTGAAAACCGTAACTTACCCAGAAGAAACCCAGAACACGACGCTGTAGGCAGGGTTCGGTCCATCGACCACCCTACCAATAGAGAGCATTTTCTAGGCAAAATCGGCTATTCGGTAGGCATCGGTCCACCGATGACCCTGTCGAATAGCCCAGAAATCACAGAGGATCGGTAGGGTTGTTCGGTCCACCGATCACCCTACTGACAAAGAACAAAACCACGACCAAATTTGCACAGTGCTGAGATATTTTGTGGAATCCTCAGGTGGATGGTGAAGGGCTTCGGCCATGGATCGAAATTGAGTTCCGGAAGTTAGTTTTGAACTGAATTCAACTAGCCTACCTGCGGGGAGTCAAATGAATCTTTCCGATGTGTTGTGTGACCATCATCCAACCCTAAGATAGATATGAATGTGACTTGGAAATGGATAGGATTACTTATTTTATGTTAATTGTGGAAAGAATACCTGTGCACTACAAAATATCAGGTATATACCGGTAGTTCAAAACCGCCGGCCAAACCCTCTCAACCGCCGTCTACTCTATTGTCGGCAATTACTGGAACTCCCAAGAAATCCCTCGTCGTGGTATGTATTCTCGGCGGTTTACAAACGAACCGCCAACAATTTGCCCCTATTCCTCAGCGGTTTAAAGCCGTGGCCCAAACAACATATATTTCTCGGCGGTTCAAGACAGCTGGCAAAGAAGAATAGTACGACAGTTCAATTTGTTATGCATGGCGATCTGAACCGCCGAGAATTCGTTACCTTGCTTGATGGTTTCATAGAACCGCAGAGAATACGTTCTCAAGGACATCGGTCATATAAAACCGCCGTTAATAGTCTTTTGTTTTTTTAAATCTCCCTATTTCTACAAGATTGCGAACTTGTTAATAAACCTATAGAAATGCAAATACTACAATTCAAGTCTATAAAACCTATAAGCAAACCATGGCCTGTACACAATTCAAGTGATCTTAAACCTACAAGAAATTAAACTTGTACAAGAACAAACACACAATTCAAGTCTATTAATTAAACTTACAAAGTAAACCTATAAAAATATATACAACAACAGACACAAATGTGATTCAACAACAATTAACAACAAACACAAATGTCAAAGTAGATATAATGAAACTAGTAAGGAAAAATGCCGATCATGAACGTCCCGGTGTCGCTGCTAATCTCCTCCACCCTACAATATAGATTATATAAACCAATTTAGTTATCATGTTTACAGAAAATAAAAATCAAATATAGGTAAAGACTATAGATATAAGATCTAGATTTTACCTGACCCATCAAACTAAATATCAAGCGCTCTAATGTAGCCATTTTATCGACATTCTAGGCCTGGGCAACAGATAGCCGAGCAAACTCCTCATCCCTCTGAGCTTGGGCAGCAGCTAGCCAAGCAATCTCATCATCCTTCTAAGCGAGCTGGGCAATGAACTGGGTAGTCACCTCCTCTAAACCCGCCTACAAGGCATAGATCTCCGCCTCTCGACTCATGCTATCCAGGCATCCAGAGGTCCCCGGCCACAATCTGGTTAGGGTATGTCCAAACCCCATCACGAGGACCCGCCCGAGCTTCTTCTCGGATCTCATGACCCAAGAGTATACATCATCATGGGTCGTGCTGTCTGATGAGCCCTCCGGAAGCGTCGCTCTCAATTGTTGCATTTGCCTCTGCATGCAAAAGAGAAGATATAAGGAATATACTTAGAAAGCAACATTATGTGTATTTTAAGTTCAGATCATATCATAACTAGTAAATGAAACTAAAGGGGACACAGTATATCCAAGAAGTAATTTTTACAGATTCAAAGCATCAAATTAATATGTAATTATGGCCAATATGTGCTTTTGGGTAAGTACTTTTAGATAAGAAACTCAATAGGAGCATGTATCCATGGCTGCAATAAGTTGCTTATTTAAAAAGGGTTGATGTTTGATAAATACATCTAGTTATGTTCTTTGTCAAGACGAAATGAAATAAATATAAATATTTCAAAGATCGGGAAAAAAAATGCAATCTTCAAAGTTATACTAGTGCTTACGAACAAGAGCTTACCTATTTAGAGTTAAACACACTTTTAGCTTAAAGAGTGCTTTAACATGTATAACGTATAAAATAAGCATTTAGTTAAGCAGTACCAATCACAGCCGTAATATGAATTAGAAAAGCGGAAGATTTTGCTTTTCTCCACATGGAAAAGAAAAAGAGGGGAAAAAGAACTTAGAATCCAAGAACAAGAAGAATATTATAGATAGTGCTTTTACTTTGAAAGCTGATAGAAAATCCTAAAAGCATAGAAAAATCATGAAGAAATAGAACTGCTACCATTGTTGCAACACGAGGTAAAGTTGCCAATATTTTCATTTCTTTAAAGCTGCATTTGAGTGATGGGAGTCTATTAAATATATATATAATTCTCTCTATCTTTTTCCCATTATTTTTTTCTTCCTCTTCTTCTACTTTCTTCTTTCCTTTTCTTACAAACCCTGGAATCAACTGAAATTTTATGCACCTACTTGATTTATGCACCTACTTGACGATAATAACTAAGTAAGCAGATGTATGTGTGTTGTGTGCCCAATCCACATTTCATTTTTCTAATCTCCATCCAGAAGACTATATAAAACATAGCTAGGACGTAGGCCCCATGCTTGGTATAGCCAAAACCAATAGGTTCCTATGCAGGTAAAATGGGTAATTTAACCAACTTCCCTTTTAAACTTTCTTATCAACCAAAGACAATACTTCAGTCCAAATCCAATGAACTTTCTGATAAAAACATAAGCTACAGAAAATATTAACATTCCTTCGCTTTTTTAGGAAAGTACTCAACTTAAAAAGAAAGTTGAACTTTCTTGATATCTTAATGGAGCCTAGGGAAGACACATTGAAAAAGGTCAATGAAACGAGGACAAGTAAATGGGAATGCTACGTGCCTGTACTTGTCTTACAAGGCTCACAGATAAACTTGTTATCATGAAGGAGGATGCTCCATTTCTAGACATTTTATGGTTCTAGACACCCATACCATGTACAAGTTAGACATACACCATTACTTCTCCATTAACACCTTAATTCATAATAATCTTGATTTTAGTACATGTCAGATTTAAACAAATCTTATTAGTTCTTATAAGTGTTTGACCTATTTCATACAAATATGATTTGAAGGATTCTAATCTATATGTCTAAAGATATGGATCAACAGTAAGGGCAAGTTTGGAGCATTGCATATGTCGAAGTCAGCATGTATGATAATTCATATATACATCTGACTCCCATGCCCATGTCCATTTAAGTTACTTTGTGGCTAAAAAAAGGATGACGACCGACAAGATAAACTAAGAACTTGATTGGATTAACTTAAGCATCCAATCTTCATTATTGTTCATCAACTCCTAGCCATACCTAATTCTAACCTGCTAGAGGAACACAATAAATCAGATGATAGAAGATTATCTGAGGTACAGGCTGAGACCCACTATGTAATGGATCCAAGCACTGGATAAACACCATAGTTCCACACATATTCATTCTCTTACAGTCCTCATTTGAGATGTGAGAAAATCACAAATAAGCAACAAAGAAATCAGTTAAATCATTTAAAAGTTAAAAAATATCACCTGGAGAATCAGCACATCCCATGTAACAACATCCATTTGGTCCTTCTACAGGTTTCCAATATTTGAAGTTTATACTTTTCTCTATCAGTTTCTTGTAATCCAAACACCATAATCTATACTTCTAGTTAAATTCCTTCTTTCTTTTCTAATCAACCAAATAACACAAGGAAAAGTAGCTAACCAAATTAAAGGAATCAAGTTCATTGTAGGGAATGGCCCACACATTTAGGTTGGGAAGGATCTATGGTGTGGGATGTACTGTTTGAATTACCATGCCCTGGATTTTTGGCATCTTAATTGCATGGAATGGTCAGAGTCGTTTGGCAAAATTGGTGAATACCCAAAGGGAAAAACTTATAGAAAAGGGTTTGAATTAGGAACGGCACAACAGTAGCAGAGACAACCCAACAAAAGGGCAAGCAACCCCAAACAAAAATAGAACTGAGCAGCAAAGATAAAAGAGGCCAACAATTTAATATAATCTCTTTAAAGAAAATCTATTGGAAGACTTATTATTCTCTCAGCTGCCTCCTCAGAAATGGGACATCCATGCTTGTCGACATGTGTAATCGGGAAGATATCTGCTCGACTCAACGGGACGGTTGAACCGCTCTTCAACCGCTATTAAAACACAAAAGAAAAGAAAACATGCTCTCAAATCCATTACAATCCGTAATTGGCGGAATCCAATCTAATCTTGTCAACGGAATAATTTGGTTTAACATAAGACCGAATTATTTTATTTTGGTAAATGATCCGAATATTGAGGATTCAGTAAAAATCAAAATCCAAACCAAAGGAATTGATATGAAACCTGATTCTC